>JASGAU010348692.1:0-22490 GCA_030220045.1 Australoheros facetus
TGTGTCCCTTCGTACGCTTTGGCATCTCCCAGACCTCACTTTGTCTCCACCCTCCAACCCCCGAACCTCACTTAAACACCGAGCCTGCCCACCCGCTCCCATCCCCGCTCCTCGCTTCGCCCTTTATCAACCTTTGAGACAGCCGACAGCGAGTTTTCTTACACAAGTTGGCAACAGTGGATCAGATAGGGTTGAATGTAGCTAGCAGTCTCACCCCATAGTGCTTTCGTTAATTTGATATTCTAACATTAAACAATACGGGACAAAATAGAGCTATGTAATGTGGGTCTAGGTAAAGCATTAAAGTTATTAAGTTATTTCATAAAGTTCATTTGTAGTTCTAAACTTGGTGTTTTTCTTTCCTTCACCTTTTGTCTCTCCAAAGATGTTTCTCCTCTCTTCTGCAGCCTCGACTGCAACTACAGTACATCCAAATGAACAATGCAAATTAGGTGATGACGTCAGACCTCTATTTTCAGCAGCAGAAAATCAGCTCTTGCATAAACTTCCTGCCTTGTAAATGTTTATGGGCTGTACACCAACCGTGCAGACCATGGAGAGAAAAAAGTTTCATGCCCTTTTCAAAGTACTTCCTACTTCCCAGCGTTAACCTGTCGGGATGTGGCGTCCCTCTGCTGGATCCCCAAGACCACTGAACAGCAGCCCTCAGCCCTGCAACAGGCCAGCGTCCTAGTGCAAAGAAAAAGTTGCATAAAGTTCCATTGCTACCATGGACGACATCATCATTTTCACAAACATCATCCTCGCCATCATCAGCAACATTAATCCCTGAACATGCCCTCATAGACTTTGTATTACTGCATACTACTGAGTGGGTTTTGGTGTACAAGAAGCAACATGTCAAAGTCTGCAGTGTCTAAACGGCATCAGGAAATCTGCACCAGTTTCCCTCTGCTCAAAATCTCTCGACTACATTCATTTCCAGAGAGAAAAGAAAACACTTTCCATACATTAACAACAAACCAAAAGGTATTTTATTCATGATTTCATCTCTGCTGACAAAACGAGGCTGATGTGAACAGACAGACGGGCAGGCAGGGCTCAGCACACGCCGTCCCCACCTCCGGTCTGTGATGGTGTTAAACTTTCACAGATTATTTGCTAACCCCGCTATCAGAGGGTAAAATGATTTAAATTTGGTAGCGGGTTTGCCGTGCCCCGCACGCTCTGCTCTGTGTGTACCAACAGAAACAAAGCATGGCAGTTTATTATGATAATCAGCCAGCAGCCTGCTCTGGGAGCTGTGCTTTTAACTCTGGCTGCGCTCGCTGTGTCTGACGTGCATGCAAACGACTGCATCGTTGTGGCATTCACACATAATTCAGTTCTTAAGAGACATTTTATGAGAAACAGAAACCAGATCTGTAGGTCAGCAGAGAATTTAAAAATCAACAATGAAAACCTAAAAAAATAAAATAAAAATAGCACAAACAGCCAGACGCCACAACACTGATGACCTTATCATTTACAAGCCTTAAATATTAACTCTATCCTGGAAAATATAGATGCATGGAGCAGAAATGAGCTGGATTCGACAGCCTTGGAAATTACAGGTGAGTATTTAATAGTTTCCTTGTAGAGCCCGACAGAAATAAAACTCATTCATGTTTGAGAAGACAAAAGACTGTTTTTAATTTAACAAAATAAAAAATATCGGAGTGATGTGTCTTTGATGAGCTGGCAGCAGAAACAGAGAGGCCGAGTTTAAAACCAGACAGGACCAAACTGAAACCCCCCAAAAGGCCACATTCAAAAGCTCCGCACAGCAGCGGTCAGGTGGGAGGGACGCTTTCATTAAAGACGACCTATTAAGCTCACTTCCAGCTCCTTATCTTTACTCTTGGACTCTGGTGCAGCCCTGCAGTTCCTGTCGTTGCTCTTCTCCCTTTAAGCCCACCCTCCCTTTAGTCCTGATTTCTTTTGATTGGCTGCTGCTGGCAAACAGAAGAACATAAACAACCGTGATCTTGTGGTTTCTGTCCTCCAGTTTTTTCTCTTATAATATTTCAAGTTTAGAAGCTGCAGTTTGGTTTGTTTCAGGCCACAGAAATGCTCAGTTAAAGATCATGGTTTCTGACCAGCTCTGTCTGGCAGAAGGCCTTTTAGGCCAACGTGCCTCCAGCATCAGGAGCTGCAGAGGAGACAGCAAAGCCACCCGGAAACAAATAACACCTTTTGGTTTCTGTTTGTTCCTGAAGCAATTTTCAGAGCTGCAGATAAACGTATGCAAATAAATCTGAGCTGGACTCTAAGAGAAAGCATCAAAAAAAGCGGAGCTGGAATGAGAAGAGTTTTCATACAGTAGCAATGATAATAACAGCATTCATACTTTAAGAGGATTTTAAATGCAATCTGGCCCAGATGCATGTAACAGGGCAGGAAAGCAAAGCCAGCATCCACCGCTGGTGCTTCCCAAAGATCCCCGGCTGCATTTCGAACTGCGATCATCCCTGTTTTCCTGTCGTTTATGGCTTTGTGGTGCGTTTACATGAAATAAAACATGCACTCATTCGATGATGCCAAACTGCAAAGACGAGCTTCTTTCGATGAGCGATATCTCTCCAAGAAAAGCATGCAACCTCTCACCTACAGAGAGCTGAATCCACTTATGAAATATTTGGTCAGCGTGATATCCCGACTCACTGCTGTGCCAGCTTATTCGCTTATTCGTCCACTCATCACTTCAGTCGTTTCCATCTGATGACCTATAAGCCTCGTTTATAACCTCTAGCATTTTAAACCTGATGTGTGTGAGACGATGTAAGTCTATCTTTGTAAGGACGGGTTTTACACCATGTGAGCGAGGACATATTTACAGGTCCTCACTCTGAAAGACACTTTGAAAGGGTCAGGGTCAGACGTGTCACGTGATGTTTAAGGTGAGGGGGCAGGGAATGCAGCATCACAAAGATAGAAGTACAGATGTGTGTGTTGTGAATGGGACGTACTGTATCTGGAAGACTGAGGCGGCATCTGAGGGGACGGACATACTGACAAGTGTGAAGCACACGGTGAGCGCACAACACAAATAACCTGAGAGCTATGGAGACCCTGGGAGCGGAGAGCAGCAGCACGCACGCTCGCTCGCACGCGCACACACACGATTTTAACTTCTGTATAAAATCAGACGCAACAGATTTGTGAGAGTCAGTAAATCCAGTGTTTTGATGACGTAAGAGAATAAAAGAGTAGATGAGGCCTGTTTTCATCCCTGAAGGCTTCATTCATTAAAAACAGATGCAGATTTTGTGCTTATGACCAAAGCATGGAAAACTGATCATGATGGTAAAACAAGCAGGTAACCATGAATTTCATCATTTTATTAGAAATATCACGAGTAAATACATATTTTTTTCTCCTGTTTTATCCATTAATTTAAGTGGACCTATGATGCTGATACCAGCTCCAAATATTATTGTTGGACTTTACTGGAGGAGCTTTGGATGATCCACAGTTCCTCTCTCTTCCAAGGCTTCTGATTGGCTGCCCCTCGCAAACTTAAAGGTTTGAACAGCAGGTGGGAGGGGCTTCTTTTTCAAAGCAGTGTGCCTGAAACGACTACATTAGAAATATTCCCCCCTATAATCATACAAAGCCAAGAATAGAAACAAAACTGGAGCCGGACATTATAAGCTCTTGGTTCACAGGGATTACTTACACATCCACTGATCTCCCTGTCGGAGTTTAATACGAGATCGTAGAAATATATGCACGACACGATGTAAATAAAAATTGTTTTAAAAACACTTTAATGAATGAGGCCCCTGGGAAGGAAAGTTCTTATCTCTGCTCTAAGGACACAGCTGTCTTGTAAACTGGGAGCCCAGACTGGTCCTGTAGTCTACATGTTACAGGGTAAACACCGACTGCCCTGCTTTACTAAAAAATCTATGATCCTAAAATAAAATTCTACCCAAGAGAAACTGCTCCGTTTGCCCCGGGCAGACTTCACAATTAAAAAATAATATTTCCAGAGAATTTCAGGACTCTGTGATCTTGATTTTAAGCTTTTTGCTGCGTTTCTATTAATTTCTCTGCTGCTTCTTCTTTATTGTATGCGTGATAAAGTTTTGAAGACAGCCATCTACTCTTCTCTTCTCTTAAACCACTTTCCAAGAGTCAGCACGTAACCGATGATCAGTGCTGCTTCATCCAGGGAAAGTGTGTGAATGTGTTTACAGTGCAGTTTGTTATTTAAGGAAAACCAGATTAATTTCCACATTTTTTCATGTCCAGACCTCCAGACTGATGGGAGAAAATGGAGAAAATAGAAGAAGGTCTGTACAACATTTTGGCATAATTTCATTCTTTTTCTGTTTCCAAGGAGTAATAAGACATAGCGTAGGATGTCCCGACTTACAGACAGATACAGTAGATAGGACAGACAGGAAATACATACAGACAGAGCTCATCTCGTAGAAAAAAACAAACGTGGAACAGTGTGAGCTACGTTTGATCGTCAGCCTTCCCGTTAACGTGACGCGCGTCCCGTCTCTCTCTCTCTCGCGTTAACGCTGCCCGGGCTCAGCAGCACAAACTGCCACCCTGTTCTCAGGCAGTTCTCTGAAACAGCCAGCAGGGGGCGTCAGTGTCTCTGTGTGTTCTCACAGAGACACAGAAGAGAGAGACGGATAGAGAGAGCGATGTCTCCTGCTCCAGATCAGATCCGTCCTGTCCGTCCTATGAGTGAGCCTGGGTCAATCCTTCCATTTCCATCCAAACGCAACCGCTTTGTTGACGGTGTTGGAGGCGAACAGAAGGAGGAGGGGGGGGCGCGTTCACAACCAGTTTATGGCCCCGCCTCCCATCCGGAGTTCATCCTGTAAGCTTCAGTCCCAGCTCCCATCCAGGCTCATTTTTTCTTACTGGACTTTTCTGATCGTTTTGCGTCCGACTTCCCAGCCCGATCCGATCTTTCTGACCGTTCGCCTCTCTCCCTCTCCTTTTCCTTCTCTCTCTCCTTTTCCTTCTCCTTCTCTTTCTCGGCCCGCTCGATTCGGTCAGCCCGGTCTGAGCGCTCGCCACCGCGCTCCGACCTGTTGTCCACCTTGCTGCCGTCGCGGCGCGTACCCTCGTCAGTGGATGAGGTAGTTGGTTGGGGATGACCCCATTTGGCAATCTCCTCGTGCTCTGAAATACTGGCGGTGATGTTGGTCACCCATACTTTGAGGTCCTCCTGCGATGGGAGAGAGGGGCGGACACACGTGAGTTGGCTGGGTCAGCGGTAAATATGATTGTTTTCAATGTTTGAAATAAAAAGTGCAGATACACAGTTACAGCTACTTTTGCTATTCTGAGGTTAGAAACAGAGAAATGTCTCACCTCATCTTTTGCATGAAACAAAAACTCGCTGCCGTCCTTCGTTCTGCAAAGAGAGAAGAAGAGTTTAACTGACAGCACCGCCCTGTGGAAGGCCTTAGAGCTGTGGTTCTCACACCGTGGGTGAGGCACGTGACCACTGTGTGGATGCTCAGAGAAAATACACTGCTCCAGCTTTGACCTTTCTTTAACTCAGACTCAACTTGGATCCTTTTTATCATTGATGATTAAGAAAAAAAAAAAATTTAGAGTGTGGTGCACGAGGGGGAAAAGTTTGAGAACAAAAGCTAACTAAAATAGTAACAATGAAGTACGTCACCTCCACTCACAAAAAACACAGCAGAAGCTGCAGCATCTTACATCCTACATTTCCCATGATGCAACTCAGTAACGAAGGCCTACAGCAGGGATCCTCAAATCCAGGCCTCGGGGGCCGGTGTCCTTGCAGGTTTTAGATGTGTCCCTGATCCAACACACCTGAATCAAATGGCCAAGTGCTGCTCATAGGGGGTCGTTTTGACTGTTGGGTTTTCTCTGTATTAGTGTAGGGTCTTTACCCACAATACAAAGCTACGGTGGCCCTGAAGTGCAAACCACAACGACATTAACAAAAACACAACGACATTAACAAACCGGAAAAGGTAGGTCCCAGTGGGAAAACCTGGGAAATCGCTGATTGGACTACGCCACTTTTGGCTTTTGAACCGGAAGTTGGGCCACAGCTGCTGCAAAAGTGCAAAAGCTCAACCAGCTCTTTTCCACAGCTAGTGTAATACATAGCGCTGTGACTAGCTGTGTCCAAATTCAGGGGCCGCATCCTGCGAAGGACCCGTCCCACGTAAACTGGGTCCTTTGCAGCCCACGAAGACCGCAAAGACCAGAAGTGAGCGGCTGTGAAATTGGACGGTCTAGCCTTCATATCGGCGTCACCTGCCCTTACCTCTGATTAGCTCATGTCGCCTAGCAACCGTGACAGCTGTGCAAAAGCAGCTGGTTAAACGGAGAACGAACTTTTGCACCTTTTTGTGGTTTAATTTTAATTCTTTAATTCAAAATAAGCTGTTAAAACAAGCATAACACATTTCAACATCTCTGCTGCCCGTCTGTGGTAGATGTGGGTGTCAAAACAGCTGATTACTTGAGCGTGAAGACGTTCTTCTTCTTCTTGTAGCCGTTGGTGACGTCGCAGTGGCAGTGGGAGAGGTTGAGCAGCGGCTCGTTGTTGTAGGACGTGGTGGTGTTCTTGGCGTCCTTGTAGAAACCCAGCTCCCCTTTGTTCAGCACGCAGTACAGGTTGACCCATGACCTGCTGTGGTGGGGGAAGGCGGGAGAGGAAGGGCAGGGGGAAGAAGAGGAGGGAAAGGTGGGAGGAAGGCAGGAGCACGGGGAAGGTGTAGGGAAAGTGGAGGTCGGGGAGGGGGGAGACAGGAGGAGTCAGGAAGAGCTGCAGAATCACTTTCGCTAAGCTAACACCTCACTCACCTGACCAGAGCAGACAGGTAGGTAGGCGGGATGAAGCAGCCCCAAGAAGGGAAGAGGAAACACACTGCTGAACAAACACGGACGGACGGACGGAGGTGGTGGGGGATGGAGGGATGGGGAGGGGGGCTACGTACAGCTTCTGTGTGTGAGGCTTACATGTGACTTACCTTGGAGGACACAAGAGGAGCAGCCAGCAGCAGCGAGGAAGAGAGGAGAAAAGAGACAGAGGAGTTTGGTTAAATGCCATTTTGGCAACAACACATCTTAAAGTCCAGGCGTGCTGCCTCTGCCTCTGTGTTTGCATGCACACAGCATTCCAGTTAATAGCTGACATCGACAGATACAGTACTGTGCACACGCTTCAGGAGCTTCAGGTGCTTAGATTCACAGTCAGAGCCATTAAGGGCAATTTTCAGCCACAAGAAGAACGAGGAGCTCTGCAACAGACGGTGTGCCCCCCCCCACGAAGTAAGTCTGTAGCAAATCGCTGAGCCGCTCATCAACCTATCAGCACCAAGCACAAGACCTTTAAAAGCTACAGAAGTTTATTTGCACTTCACTTTGAATCAAGTTAATTAATATAAACCATTTATTTTTAAAAACTTTACTTTCAGCACCTAAAACATTTGCACAGTACTGTCAGTATTATTCAGAGCAAGCTTCTGTGTGCAGCTTAATATCCTGATTTCAAATTCAATGATTAAAAAAAATGGTGCATGTGAGAAGGTGTCCAAACTGGCCACGACGACACCAACACTGGGTGTAAGTACCATCTATTATGGTTGCATAAAGCGACTGTTGGACAGTTGGATTCTACTCTTGGCTCTGTATGACGGCAGGAAGTGCAGATATCCCTGACACGGTCATCTCCGACTATATTCAGAGCTTTTCTTTGCAAAGGCAGCCAAACAGAAGCAAACTGGCTTTAAGGGATGGTAGACCTAAAGAGGGAAGAGTTAAAACTCTAGTGTCAGAATAAAAGCACAGAGTTGGAAATGAGCGTAACAGCTCCCCTTTAAAAAAAAATCACAAGGCTGAAAGTGCTGTTTAAGGATCTCTGCATGATTTTTAGTTGTCTCAGATGACAGTTCGTTTAAACACAGCACGGCCGCAGCTCGTTTACGGTGCAGCAACATTTTCGGAGCATGAAATCGTCTTTTTTTCGGGTCACTTTTACATCACCGCACGGCAGGAACGAGTTTAAAGCTTTCAGAAGAACTGATAAAGAAACATGAACGACAGTGAAGGCACTGACATGTGGAACTAGCCAGATTTTTCTCTGCACCAGTTCTGTTATGCACTTTTCACGGGCACCATATCCTAACACAACACCAGAATATTAATGTGCACATAGACTCACTTAGTGTCTGGTCAGGTAGAGATGTAACAGAGACAGGTTGAATCTCAACCCTTCCCTCTTTCTTTCTCAGCATCAACAATAAGCAGAACGAGGAGCAGTTTGAAGATTCACACCTGTCCAGGTTTAAGCCATTCGGCGTTGTGCTTTACCTTGCCATGTACATAACAGGGCATGTACATACGACACACTCATCCATCGCCTCGAGTAGGTGTGTGAGCGGAACTCATCCACAGCTGGGAGGGGATGAGCTTTCAGCTGTGCAAAGTCAGCCCAGCCTCAGGGGGCAGTGCAGAGAGAGACTTTCCTGCTGATGTCTCTCTGGAAGAAGCAGGGTGGTCATCTGTGGGGGGCAGGGTGTGTGCATGTGTGTGTTTGACCATCAGCTCCACCTCACAGCATTCCTCAGCCAGTCAGTCTGCTGTGCTTTATTCTGTGGGCCCGTGTTAGATCAGGAGGCATCCTCAGCATCATGCATGAAGTTTTCACATGCGGTGAGATTCCTGATTAACTGCTCTAATCACACTTATCCTGATAATCAGCACTGGCACATGATGTATTCAGAAGCCAACAGGGGAGTCACACTCTTCCTTTGCCACTAGCATCGCTGTAATGTTTAGATTTCTGAATGCTTCTTGCTGCCTCATGTACTCATGACTGATGCGGTTACACTTCAGTACTAATTAATAACTGGAGGGCTTGGCAATATGGACAAAAAAAAAATAATAATACAAATATTTGCAGGCTGAAGGGCAGCACTCGATGCATATCTCAGACAGTGAACCTTCAGACCCTCCGCTACACTTTAAGTGTTAACAAATTTAAACTCATACCAGGGAATAAACTTTTCTGTCCTTGCTGACGATTTCCCACAACACACCACACATACATGGATGGCAGACATCCCAGACCAACTCAGATTCCCTCTACACTTGCTATATGACCCATCCTGTTACCTGGTCTTATCTCATATCCTGACTGCTTCCCAGGACATGCTGTCTTATGCCTGCCTCTACCCAGATAATGGACCTCCCTCCTAAGCATGCACCCCTACTTGCAAAGCTCATTATAACAGACTTCTCAGTATAAAATGCAAATGAAATGTCACACATTGTATTGAAATTGCAGGAGGTTTCTCAGTCTGGAGCTGCTCTGAATTTCAGGTAATTTAATAAAACTACTGTTTCCACTCAGGGGATGGTTCAGCTCCTTTGAAGTGAGGTTCGTATCCACGTCTACAGTAGATGGCAGCAGCCTACAGAAGGCACAGAAACTAGCAGCAAAATGGATTTTAGACACCTAAAAGCGCCAATATCAGTTTGTATATTTAACACATTTTAACCCGCCCTCAGACAGCCGTTTCCACCAGGCCGCAGCGACCAAAACCAATGACCTAAACTTTTACCTGGCCAAACACTCGTCTACTCCTGCCTCGATTGGTTAGTGAGTTTTAAATCTTAAAGGCACACAAAGACCCACAACTCTCGTTTCCTGTGAGATATAAATCACTGTTTTTGTGGCTTTCTTTCTTAACGTGCCGTTTGTTTAAACGAAGAAACTTTGGTCTTTACTTAACGCACACCTTCAGTCTTCAAGTTATTACTGATTGCTCGGCAGCGCCGACATTGCTTCTCCTTTAGGAGCAACAGAGGTAGCATGAGCGCAGCAACATTTTAAAAGATGGATATCCCGCCCCCATCCCTCAGTAATCTCCCACTAACACTGACGCACAACTGCTGAGACTGACAGTAAGACAACAGGCATCACCACAAACTGTGACTACCACCCCTTTCCAGCAGGTGCAACTACAAACCTGTCGGTCACTGAAATCTTTGGAAGCACATGTGAAAATTTTAAAGCCTAAGCTTTCACTATCCTGAGAAAATCCAAAGCTCATCTGAGGATTTTCATGTTGAACACACGCTGGAAGCAACTTGTGGGCCGGCGTGTGTGTCATGCATCTGTTCAACATGTCAGTGTGTTAGCCTGTTAGCTTAGCATGCTAAAGTCATGCCTGTGTTGAATTATTCAATGACAGGGGGCAGTAATGTCATGAGAAAGAGGAGGCAAACCCAACAAATCTGCTACTTAGAGGGTTAAAAATCAACAAGGGTGTGAAATCAATTATTTTTCTGCACCTCAATAAAAATAATCTTTAACAGTTGATTAATGAGAATCCCTAAAGTCTGGTACTCATGACACCACTGTCCATTCTCCTTCTCTGTATCTCCTATCATTTTCTCCCACTGCTTTGATTATCAGCATGACCCTGAACACCCACCTGTTGGTGCTCTTCTTCAGGCTCTCGATGTCCAGCTTGCGGAAAAGGAAGCCTTCGTGGTGCGCCGTATGGGTCGGCGGTTGGGGGACGGCCGGGCTGCTCTGGGCTGGCGCAGATCTGGACCTCCGCGTCGTCTCCCCGGGCTCTTTGGGCCGTGGCCGGCGTCGCGGTTTGGGTCTGTCCCGAGCTCGAGGCCGGTCGGGACGGGAAGACTTTTCTGGTAACCCGTTAGGCAGTCGGGGCACCTCGCCACGGGCCTGAGGGTGGGGAGGGGCGATTTATGGTTATAAAGTAAAAATCGCTGACTTTACTGCATATCCCAGTTTTCCCTTTTTACAAAGTTTTGTGCTAACTTGCAGTAAACAAACTCAGACCTGTGCTGCTTCTCTTTCTTGCAGCTGCTCTACAATCTCTGCCATGGTGGACCTCTTTTCTCTGTGGAAGACAACACCAGTTATTCAAATCACATTTGAATTTACCTTCAAAGCTGACAGCAGTGAAGTTCAGTTGTGTTTTTTTCTGCATAAAAAAACACCTCGTTACTCTGAAAGTCTCACCCTCCTCCCGAGCGTCTGTCTGAATGCTCCTTCCCAGTGTCGCGCTCGCTGGATTCCTGTCTCTCCAGCCGGTGTCGGTCCCTCTCTCTCCGCCGGCCCTCGTGGCCTCCGTGGCCCTCTTGTTCGCTGGACGTTTGCCTTTCCAACGTCCGTCTCTCCCGCCTCTCGGCATGTTCCCTCCACACCTCCTGAGGCAGCTCATCTCTGCGTGCCTGGATTAGCTGCTCGCTGGACAGCTGCCGTTCTATCCTGTGGGGATAGGTGTGCGTCTGGACCTGGGGCTCTGCGTGGGCTAAAGGGTCGGTCCTGGATCCTCGAGGGCCTCTGGTGGGTTCGCTGTGCAGACGCTCCCGGCCCGGCTCCTGGAGCACCACCTCGGCCATCACGGCCACCTCTGCTCTCTCTGTCCCCATCATCATCATCATCTCTTTCTCCCTCCCCCTCTCTCTCGCTTTCTCCAGCCGGCTGGCCACAATCAGCGGTGTCACAGCATCATCTAAGTGTTTGATTTTGGGTTGCCGGAGATACGAAGAGGATTTTGCCTCCATTTCCCTCGCTGCCGGATGCAGGTGACTCATCACCTTTGCCGACTGTTCCCTTGCCGTGCTGGCACTTTCTCGTGCCTGGTTGGCTGAGACTAGCATTGCCGCCGTGGCCACAGACGCAATCGAGGATGCAGCGGGCTGGCCTAGACCTGCAGCCACACCCACTACCCCGCCATCCCGGGCCTCCAGCATGTGACGGTAGCTGGAGCCGTTCATCACAGGGGTGTAGTTGGCGACTGTCGACCCCAGGCGCCGAGCCACAGATGACGGCGAAGGTGTCGGGGTAGCAGGCGAGGGAGACGGAGGAGAGCTGGCTTCATTCTGTTCATAGATAGTCTGTCTCATGACGGGTGAGATCGGGAGGCGTGGGACAGTGGACGGACTATGAGACGCATCTTGGGGATCCAGGAAGACTTTACGACCCAGGAGGGGGGTCGGGGGAAGTTTACTTTGCTCTGCTTTTAACTTTTCTACCTGCAGAAAGGAAACCGAACCACAGATGAAACGACCAGATCAACAATCTCAGCAAGGTAAAACTCACTTTGGCTAAACTGAGGACATATTTGCACAGCGAGGATGATGATAGTACCGTGGTGAGCCGCCGCAGTGAGCTGAATCGCTCTTCCCAGGTGGCAGCTGCTTTGCGGAAGGCTTCGTGTCGACGAATCAGCTGCTCCACCTCATCTACGCTCCCTCCAAGCTCGTTGCTGTTGATGAACGGCTCCTGAGCAGTCAGCCACGCCTCCGCCACCACTGCCTCCTGGGCAAACTGGTGAACCTCCAACACTGCCAACAGGAGTGGCCAAATAAGAAGAACATTCAGAAGGAAGGAGAACATCTGAATTTACTCCTCAATCCCACATTTCTGCCCATCCCTGTCTTGTTTAAGCACTCACATTGCTGTAGGACTTCCCAGTGCCTGTCCCACTTCTCAGACAGCTCACGCTCCTTAGCAATCACCTTGTCCAGCTTCTCCTTGATCTGAGAATCAAAACAGAGTTACATCATGGGCCTAGCCTTAGATGGGGAGGAGCTACAACAGCTCATTTCAGAGAGAGGATGAACTGAGGGGCTGCACCAAGGCACAGTGTGATAGACCAGGATTATTTTGGATTGTGACTCATGCAAAGCTACTCTAGTAGAGTATGGACAGGAGCCTGATCGGCCCCTTTACTTTACAAACATTAAAGACAACATTTAAAGCTCACGGGTTACTGGACAAGGGTCTGAGCTTATGTAGCCTGCAGTTAAAGTGACAGTCTTTATTATATTTTCTCATCTCACCTCTTCAGCTGCAGGGTTTCTAGCAGCCAGCAGGGTTTTTCCCATTTCAATACACTCCAGGATGCTCTGGCTGCGAGCCTCGACTTCACTCTTTAGACTCTGGTGATAATTCATCAGCACCTCTACTGAGGACACGTCCCTGCAGGAACCACAGAGCACAGAATCTGAACTCACTGCAGATTAAGCCCAAGCCTCTGACCAACATCTCAATCATTAAAGACTACGAATAAAAAAAAAGCAGAATGGTTTCATATTTGCATTTTATCGATTTAACCTTAAACAGTGCGGATGTGAACAGATATTGAGGCTGGTGTGCAGGGTGTGATTAACACCCCCCCCCCGCACAGATACCTGGGCTTCTCTCCTGTCCCTATCTGACAGATGATCGAGTCCATCCACATGATCTGATCTCGGACCATGCCGAAAAACCTCAGCTTGTCCGTCTCTGTGGTGATCTGAACCCGGCACTCCTCGCAGGACGTCAGCAGCTCTTTCCAGCACTGCATCACTTCATGCTCACGGCACGCGATGGCTTCGGCCTTCTCGCCTGCGTACACCGTCCTCAGCTGGGCCGCGCTCTCTTGCAGCTGACGCACCTGACAGAGCGTGATGGCAAGCTTTAGTAAATATCTACACCGGACAAGGAAGAAACAAAATTTGAAAAACACGGAAAGAGAAAGAGTTCGTTTTCCGAATGACGCACGAAGCACAGCTGCCGAGACAGCTGTGCTTCGTCAGGGCCAAACGGTGCAGGCTCTGTCACTGGAACAGGCACAGAACATCGGTGCTTTTGCATCGTTCTTGAGTAAAACGCAGCCCTGTTCCTGTTCCCCAGGTGCAGGACAGAGGCCAGATAAAGCAAAATTAAATGCAGAGTAAGAAGGTAGTTTTTCCACGAACATGGCAGACTCAGACTTACAAAGAACCAAAATCATGACTGTCCGTCCCCCAGGTGGGTGGGTGGGGGGTACCACACCGATTAGGATTCCTCAGCTAGCCAGGTGGGTAAAGAGGAGATAATTCTTTTCAGGGGTGTGTGGCTGTACCTGTGTGACCAGCAGCTGAATGTCCTGCTCGAAGCTGTGCAGGAGTCTCTGCAGGGTGCTGGTGTTGGCGGTGCTGCTCTGCCGAGCCCGAACCTCTGGCAGTCGGCGATGTTTGTCCTCGATCTGCGCCAAAACCTGAAAAAAAGGCAGTGAAGAAGTGTTACATATCTGTAGGGAACTTTATAGAACCAGTGCAGTGCAGTTTCGGGCAGAGTACAACCAGAGACTTTACATAAAAGACAGATGTAGCCACCGTGACGTCACCAATCGGTTTTGGACTCTGCATTCTGAGTTTTGGCTGCCATGTTTGATTATCGATATTTAGATGAGAGCATGCAAAAATGCATGCATTTTTCCAGCTGTCCACTGTGGTGACCACAGTCTTCTTGTATCAGAAAACACTAAAACTTTAAGAAGATAAAAGTGTGCGGGCGCCTGGGTGGCTTAGTGGTGAAGCCGGCGACCACATACACATGCCGCGTTGCAGTGTGGGCGGCGCGGGTTCGCGTCCCGGCCGGTTGCCAATTTGCCCGCGTGTCTTCCCCCGTATCTTTCCCCCATTTCCTGTCTCTCTCCACTGTCACAAAAAGCCGCTGTGGCCAAAAATGCAAAAAAAAAAAAAGTGTGACATTAGATTAAAGGAATCTCCTCTTTATCACATCTCCTGCATTATATCTGTATTTGCGTCCCCTTGCATTTCATTTGTCACCCCACCTTCTTACCTCTCTGCAGTCGAAGAAGAACTTGTGCAGCTGGTGTGAGGCGGCGAGCATCTGAGTGCGGGTCTCCATGAGCTCCAGCAGGTCGGCCCAGGCCTCGTTCACGCCGTCCTTCCATTCGGCGATGGTGGCTGCTTCTGAGTGGCCGTAGTCGATGAGCTCGTCCACCATCTGATTGACGGCCGTCACTCGCTCCTGCCCCACGCTGCCCGTCTCTGAGGCAAACTCTGTAAACTTCTCCTGTAGGACCTGCAGGTGTGGCAGATTTTTATTGTTATCCAAATGTGTTTCAGTTGTTTAGATACCGAGTGTATAGCAGCTAAATGAAACCACTTTTGAGATTGGACTTGCAACAAATGACTTCAAGTAATAAAAATCTAAATCTGTAATTCACGCACAGACACCATCTGCCAGCACACTTACTGTGACATGCTCAAAGTCTTGACCCAGTTCAGGTGAGCTGGCGACCACCTCCCTCTGAGCGATCCACTGCTCCAACTCGTCCACTTCCCTGTTGAGCTGGTAGAGCCAGTACTGCTGCTCCAGACGGCTCTTCCTCTCCTCCACCAGGTCCTTCAGAGACACGTACAGACGGTCAATCTGTGACTGACGCTTGCTGATCTGCTCGCTGTGGAAGAGAGGAGAAAGAAGGTGAAGCACAAAGAAAAAAACCCCGGGAGGAGTGTAACAGCCACCTGCAGGTACAGCGGCAGAGAGACCACAGAAATAAGCACCTCTCCGGTGGAGCCAGCTCACGTGACAGACACGCGCTCTACTTTTAGGATCAGGCTTTAAACTTTCCCTTCTGATAACGCTTTTTTCCCCTGTTTGGATCAGGTGATCCTGAACCACAGGCTGCTACAGGCTCAGGTAACCTCACTCCGTGTGATTTCGTGCCACTATTGCAAGTCAGTGACTTTGTCTACTTTTGGTCCTGTTTGCTGTTCGTGGTCTCTCCTTTTCCCTTTCCTCTCACAGCCCCACGTGGTGGTAAGGTAAAGGTAAAGTTTATTTATAAAGCGCCTTTCACAGACAAACAAAGTCACAAAGCGCTGTACAAAGCAATCAATATAAAAGCGAATTACACCTTTGCATCAAAAAGAGAAAACGCAACAACAACAACCTGCGTTTAGTACCGACTCCCAAAAAAGAATCTGATGTAGAAGAATCGTTAAAAGAAAACCAACATCATCTATGCTTAAGTTATCTAAGATTACACCATAACTGAGGACCAGGTCTAAGGTATGTCCTGCAGTATGAGTAGGTTCAGAAACATATTGAATGAAGTTAAATGAATCCAAGATACTCAGAAATTCCTGAGCAATACTGTCCGATGAGTCATCAATATGAATGTTAAAATCAGCAGATAACTGCCCCGTAGCCCGAGCCTGCTTCTTCCTGTTAAAAGGGGGTTCTTCCTCCCCATCGTCATCACGGTTGATTTTCTTTCTTTACCTCACAATATAAAGGCCTCTGAGATGATTCTTGTGGTGAGCTAGTGCTATATAAACACCACTGAGGCGAAAGGTGAAGACCTTCCTAATGTCTTCATAATCCAGAGTGCTCTACCATAATTAAGATGTTATGATGAGCAGTCTCTGTCAGTCTCGGTCCGTGTGTTTAAATGCTCACCAGTCTGGATGTCCCATCTCCAGCAGCTGTCGGCACTGCTGCGACAGCAGGCCGATGGTCTCGGCGTAGTCCTCGATGGTCTGCTCCAGGATCAAATGTTTCTTCAGCAGCTGCAGCGTGCTCTGCTCATCCTGGTGGGAGGAGGAAGCACTTTAAATACAGAAAAAGACCTCAGTCCTGCCTCTGCATGTAAAGAGTCATGCTCACATCAGGGTCCAACAGAGTATCACATATTCATGTGGCTATCACAGATTCTGCAGAGCGTATGGAATGTGATATTAGGGCAATTGAAAAAGATGATTTTTGTTTAATTGCCAAGAATCTGACACAGATATGTTTACCTTCCCCTTCTCCTCATTCATCATGTGCAGCTCTTGCTCGCTCAGCCAGGCCTCAACCTCGGCTGTATCGAAGTAGTACTGCTGGGCCTGGTACATGGCGTCCAGGACTAGCTGCCTCCTCTCAGTCTCGGCCCAAAGCAGAGCCCACAGCTGGGACAGCTGGTCGTGGCCGGCCCTGATGCAGTCGGCCTCGGGGCTGCGTATGGAGCCAATGATCCCCGCCCTCTCCAGGACCTCTTCAATTCTGCTCCTGTGGCTCTGCAGCTCCCTCTGAAGGCTCTACAGCAGAGAGCAAACAGCTATTTAGATGATAATGAGAGCGTAGGCAGATGAATTAGAACCTGGAGGTTTGGCATTATGTTTATTACAAGTTTAGGGTGCAGGGGGTCTACCGTGAAGGGGAGCGGGACCTCTGTTAAGGTTTAAGACTAAGACTGCAGTTAGAACAGCAGATATTCAGGTTTTCTTACCTGGTTCTTCTTCATAAGCTGCTGGACAGCCTGCAGAGTCGAGCCATGCTCCTGAGACATGGCCATCGGGAGGCGTTCCTGGACCCACAACTGCAAACACAAAGGTGTGACAAAAAGAAATTAACATTTGTATGTGCACCTCATGCATGGTACTGTGAATATTTGTGCCTGTTAAACAGATTAAACCTGCTGATTCCCAAATGTACTCTAGGCTGTAACACGACTCCTGTTTCACGTATAACGCACGAGTCTGTCCGTGTTGTAGGCTCACGGCCGTTTAACTCACAATCTCGTCCTCCAGGTCTCGTCCAACTTGATGAACTTCCTTGGATGCCAGCAGGATGCGTCGCCTCTCCTTCAGCGGCTCGATCAGACGCACCATCCTGGCCTCCACGGCGGCCTGTCGCCCGCCAACCGTCTCCTTTACCTGCGTCTGCTGCGGGATGGAGGCCGCCTGCACCTGAAGTTGCCCCACCTCCTTATACCACTCCTCCATCTGGGTCTCCATGGTCTGAGGAGGAGGAAGAGAGTGTAGTTATCAGACAGAGGAAAGTAAGCAAGGTAGGAGAGAGGACACAAGAGTAAACTGGATGGAGACAAAGAAGGCAAGAGTGAGATGAAACGAGCGTGGCAGAAAAACAAGTTTATCGATTATTTGACGTGATTTTGTTGTTTTCGTTTTGTTCCCTGTGAGACCAACTTTACTTTTTACCTTACCATGAGAAAATTACAGAGTATGAAAGTTTTTAAAACATCAGTGCATTAAAGCTAAAATGGCACTTAAATCTTGCTTAAATAAGGTTCATGTTTTATAATATTGTAATAAACGCAGCAGATTAAAATATCTTTTTTGAACAACAGTTGAATAAAACAAAAGGTGAGACTGAGGATAACCCCAAAACAGCACAAGAATAGGTGGTTAATAGACATGAAGTGTAGTGAAGGTTACTGTACCCCTTGCCAGGATGGATGCTGGGTAGTGGAGTTTGGTGTGGATTTAGGATGATGTGGTAAAGCAGTGCTAATGGTGGCCTGTTAAAGGAAGCTGTAAGCGGTATGCTGTGGGAGAGGAAAGCGAGAGATGTCGAGTGAAATGATGAAGTAATGAAAGGATGAATCTGTGCCTCAGCCCAGGTCGAACCTGCCGTGTAAACAAGCCGCCTCCCCCAAACCATCACAGCTGGAGGGCCGATTAAGAGTTACATCCCAGCATCATGTGTTTACATCACATCAGTACTGATTACTATTTTTACTCAGTAAAACATCAGTTCTCACTCACTAATGCTACGGTGTGTCATACATTAATTATAGCAACATAACTGAATGCACAGCACACACAGATTATCCTGAGTCCAATCAGTCACAAAGAATTAACCTATCAAATCGCAGGAAATCCGATGATTTGGAGACAAGAGAACAAGTCAATGAGACGCTGGCAGCTGTGTGTAAAAATATTCAATAATTTTTAATCAGCGTGATCTTGGGATGAAACTCTCACCTGGTTTGCATGAAAGCTGATGGTTTACAATGAATGGCGGCGTGACGTCGCTGAAATGAGATGGAAAGCGAGCAGAAAGCTTCGCAGGCGCACGGCGAGAAATGTTGCTGTTAGTCATTTTCAAACATGATGTTTTGTTTGAATATTAATGAGAGGGGGGCCGTCTCTGTGCAGCGACAATAATGTAAACAGTGATTCAGTCTGAGACGGGTCAGCATGCAAGGAAGCAGAGCCGCAGGATTACATGAGCAGTTCAGAGGAAAACTGGGCTTTTCTGTGCGCTTGCAGTTAAATATTCATTATTACCAGATCAGATCAGATCAGAAAGTCAAAGACAAACCCACTTAAATGTTACGTACATGTAGTTTTTTGAGCTGCTTGTTGACTGTGGTAAGGTCCTGTCCCTGGTCCACGTAGGCCAGTTGACCCTCCAGCTGGCCCAGTCTCTGGTCGAGGCTTTCGTAACTCTGCACCAGCAGGTCGGCCTTGTTGGCTTCGAAAAGCTGGCGGGCTTTTGCCTGAGTGGTGCTCTCCAGATCCTGCCAGCACTCCCTGATCTCCTCCAGCTTCTTCCGCACCACCGGGCTGAGCTCCGGCTTCTCCTGGATCAGCTGCTGGCCCTCCTGGATGGGCAGGAGACAGCAGGAGCACAGAGGGAGAGGGGATAGAATTAAGACACAAAAGGATTATTCAGTAACATAATGATACATAATTACCACAGTGTATGTAGAGCACAGTCAAAAGTATGTGCAAATATAACATTTATTACTGAAAATAAAAAACAATTAAGCTACAAAATGACACTTCATAATCACCGAGGAATAAAAAAGCACAACCTCTTATGATAATAGGGCCATTATGCAGTTTAATTAACACATCAATCAGTGAATCGACGTCTCTAAATAGCACCAACATAAACATGAATCTGAGAATTTGCCACTTTGATGCAGATCACTTTGTCTGCACCTTTATGCAAATTCATTCAAACAAAAATCCAAACTGTAATCAAAGCGGCTCGGAGCTTCTTCAGCTGTGGGCTCCACACGAAGTGACGTGGAGAGCAGCCGAATACAAAAAGTGTCAAATGGACCAGCTGAAGAGCGGTTATCATCAAAGTGGGGAAGATTTTCATAACAATAATTATAACTGAGCTCCAGCTCGTCACATTATCTCAAATCAGGAAACCCAAATGGTGGTTCAAAGTCTTCACGCCTAAAGGCTGTGATCACATATTTAGTAGGTTTACATGTAAAACAATACAAAGTAAAAGCTCAGTAAACTAAACACTGAAACTGACTAGTTCATCAATTTAGCAGTCGGTTACCAGAAGATGAAATGGTAACAATTTTACATCATTTTGATGATAATAAAACACTCTTCAGCTTCTTTACTCTTAATTCCTCTAATTATATGTGGGCTTTACTGCTGATCCTGTGAAGCTGTGAGAGATTTTTAGACTACACAACAAACAGAAAAATACTGTTAAAAAAACGAAATAAATAAAATAATCACATGCAGATGTACTCAAATAAAATAATTAAATAAAAGTGAAAAAATAAAAGGAGGCTGAAATTTGTAAATGTGTTTCATCACTGGATCATATGTTGGGATAATGATGTGTGTGTGTGTGTGTGTGTGTATAAAGAGATTAAACCTCCTCCTATTCAAATGCCTCAAATTACCCCACACGTCCCTTCCCCCTTCTCTCGCTCTCCTTTTCATATTTCTGCCCCCTTTTGTACCTCATCCCATTCAGAACCCCCATTAGACACACACACACGCACACACACAAGGCAAATATCAATTGGATGGGGGAGGGATGGGGGAGGATGAAAAAAGGCCAGGGGCAGGTGAACATGAGGTGATGGTTTGTGTGTTTATTAAAAAGAAGAAGACCCACAAACATCCCCCAAATATGAACAAAGAAGCAAACGCTTCTTACAAAACAAACAAGCAAAATCATCCAAAATCTGAGCCGTTAACTCGGCTCCAAACTAGTTAGTGCGTCAGTGTTGGGTTTCATTAGGCTGTCGGTGGTCACTAATTGGCCGATCTCTGTGTTGTTCCAGTGCAGTTTATGGCCTGCTAACATTAGCAGGTAACTTTGCTGTCCAAAATATGGCAACTTCTCAACCAGCGGCCGACATCACGACGGTTCAATCTATCGATTTGTTTTATTTTAAATGTCACTGAAGTCGTCTCAGGTCCCTGTCGGGAACGCGGATGTCTGTAAAAACTTGACTTGCTGGAAGTGCTGGGAGAAATATCAGATCACCACAGTCAGGAAGGCTCATTTTTGAGATGTGGTGGTCTGTGGAGCTAAGCTAAATAAAGCAGGTTGCTCATAAAGATGTCAAAGTGTGCTGCTTGGACGGTAACACAGATTTATTTGAGATCTGATGTTGCTGTGCAGCAGAAATCCAAAGGACAAAATATTTGAAACAAAGTGGTCTGACTTGCTTCTCTGACCCATTTTTCTGTAGAAAGACTGAATTTTCTACCATTTGGTGTTTGGTATTTTCAGACTGCCTAGAAATTTCACCAGGATGCTGAAGTATCCTTGAGCAGTGACTCATCATCCACGGAGGACAACATCCTGCCTCACTCGCTCGAGCTATCAGAAAATCTGCCTCATGACTGGAAACTGGAGCCCGCTGATGTGATAAGATGGTTTCAGTCCAAACAGCCAGACTCTCTAGGCAGCACCCAGGTGTACATGCGAGCAAGAGTATCACGCTGTGCTTCCCATTACATTACTATGGTGCACACAGTGTAACGCAATAATAAGGTAACGTGCATGCGCACAGACATAAGAGAGAGGCACGGCACTCAAACAATCCTGCAACTCAAACACTTTAAATCCGATTTTATTGGTGATTCTATACATGCATTTTTAATGTCCAGGTGACCGTTAACTTTTAAAAGTTTAATGCAGATAATGCTCAAAAATCACTGCCCAAATAAGTGCCCAGCGTTTCAAGATGGGTGCAGAGTGGCCAGACTTCCCTCTGGAATGAAGGAGGCTGGAACACAGTACACTACAGTGTGTATGGGACTGTTTTTTACAGTACACACACACACACAGTAGCGATGATTGCTATGATGTATGATCTGTGAATTCTTGTCTCTGCTAAATTAAGAGCTGCATGCTGCTGAGTAGAAAAACAAGTATCTACACACCACGGCGCTATTTTTACATCAACACACGCAAACACAAAAAACAGGAGAAGGGCAATTATGAGCAGACCACCTATACTTCTCGGTGCGTTACGTCAGCTTATATTCTTGTGTGGAGATCCTCCGGCTGCTGGTGCGCGCCGTCCTCTGCGGTGAGTGGGAGGGTTTACGTGGGCTCGAGCAGCTTCACCCACAAACTCGGAGCTGGTGCTCCACACAACTCACACTGTGTAAACTGAGTCTGCAGTTCAGAGAGGACCACAATATTCATATACCTATTACGAAATTGCTCACTGCACATTGTGCAGTTTCTATTAATGAGCGTTGGCGTATTCTGTGTATACATGTATATATGAGGGGTTTTATAGGGTTTTTTTTTGTGTGTGTGTGTGTGTGTGTTTATGTGTACTGCTGCTGTGCAACACAGGAATTTCCCCTCGGGGATGAAATAAAGTACTCTATCTAATATTCCACAACTCATGAAAACAGCATCTGCAGAGATCCCACAGCAAGCAGGGAAATCGGCGTGGCGCTTCAAAGGGAGGTTAAAATCACAGATGCAAAGGAAGAGATCAAAATATGAAAAAGAGTAAATGACCCCGATCTCAGTATCATTTTGCCACCCTCCTAAAATAATGACCCAATCATTTTTAACAACAGTTTCAGGGCTTTCAAATTGTTTTGGAGTAGCAGGGGGGCATGCTAAAGTAGCAGGCGCCTTATGACCGAGACCGAAGCCATGACGGCAGCAGACAATATGA
>JASGAU010348704.1:0-10168 GCA_030220045.1 Australoheros facetus
TTAACTGCCTCAGTGACCTCACCCCCAGTGATGTTCAAGTCATCTCCCTCGTCCCCAGACTCTGCTTCCACTACAGAAGGCGTGTCAGTGGGATTCAGGAATAATGCACGAATGTTAAAATGTAAACTGCATGTGTTATTATCTGAGATCACAACATTTTATGTTGTTATCTTAAAATAAACACAGTCACCTGTTCACGTTTGTACTGTGATTTGTTTGTACTGTGTTTAGACTTTATCTAAATGATGAGAAACATCCAATACGGGCGCCTCCAGCTGAGGTCTAGCACCCATCACCTGGTAACCCAGCCAAATACTAAATTCTTCAAATGCTGCAGTCAATGGAATTCACCTTTGAGCCATATTGACATACAGTTAGCTTTTCAAGTATTCACTGGGGCTATATAGAGGGCAATAATTACATAGTATGGATCCCTGTTTGTTCAATAAATTCACTGAGTGGATTGATACATTGAACAGGTGGACGATGTATTTAGTGATTAACGGGAAAATCTATGACATAAAATATTCAAGAAGTCGATGGACTTTCAAAAGGTTTTGATTTCACGTGTTTTCGATGCGGTCCGAAAGTCTGATTTCCAACCATCCGGCAATTTCAACAGGCAGAAAGGAAAAAGTGTGAAAGAAAATGTGGAGCATACATTATATTGATGTATTGATTGTACACATCTGTTAAGGCAGCCGTGCATGGGAAAGACTTAGAGCCGGTGCAAATGACTAATTCTGCTGAAAATCATGGCCATCAGTGTTTTTCTCATTTCCATTACTCAGCCATGTAATGTATGTTGATTTTGGTTCCTCTTCATCCCCAAACAAATGCTGGAGAATCCAGTCAGACTTATGTTGTTGCCAAGGCCCTATATTTCCCTGCCTGCGCTTGCAGTGAATGTCTTTGCCGCAGCACAGAGGATGCACTCCTGCTCTTTTTTGACCACACCAACAGCACGGGGCTCTAAATGTAACCGCTCTGCAATTACAAGCTTAGATCGACCCGGTTAATAAAACAGTCCATTTGATCTGCTGAACCCGTTCGTGTTTTGGCTCTGAGGTACAGCGCGTGTTGATGTCGTGATCAGATGTATCGAGGCAGACACCTGACATGCTGGTGTTACTTTCCCAGCAGCTGTCACTGCGGTCTGTCAGTGATTGACTCGCACCAGATTTGCTTTAAGATTAATATTTCATCTCTCACTTAATAGAAAAACAGATGTTCTGCAGCCGTGTACACTGGGAAATAAACTGGTGGTAATGTATGCATTACTTACAGCCAGCTAACTAAATTTAGAATGAAATATGCATCTGACAGATGTCTCACAATCAAGTTCCAAAAGCCTATAATGGGATATCGACAGATTTCATTTATGCAGGGCAGACTGACCTCATTGGGGGAACTAATAAAACTTTTGGTACATTCAACCGGAAAGATGCCCTGGCTGTATTTCAGTCTTAGGCAGCTCTCTGGGTGCCCTTTAAAGCATTGACCTCTTCACAGAGTGAGGGCTCCTATGTGATTAATACTGCTAGGCATTTATTGGCACGCAAGGCACTTTTACCAATAGGTCACCTTCTTGACCTCAGCGCGAGCACGGAGATCGAAACCAAGTGGACAGCAAACTATATGGCTTAAGGTAGTAACAACAGGCAAAATACCAAAAAAAAGCATCTCAAACTCATGACCAACCTACACATATAAAGCTATTTGGGCGCGCACACACACACACGCGCGCACACACACACACACACACACTTACAGATCCTTAGTCTCTATCGCATTCTCCAAGACCCACCCACACAACACACACAGCCCGGGGCATAAAAGGTTTCTGCGGCCAGAACACAAACAAACTCATTTGTAACCTGCCACGACACACTCCAACACACACACACACACTCCAACACACACACACACACTCCAACACACACACACACACACACACACACACACACACACACACACACACACACACACACACACACACACACACACACCAGAAAAGCCAAGTAACATTATCCCTCTGTGCAGCTAGATGGATCAGACTGTTTATCAGAGGCTCTCCACCAGCACATTGTGAGAAGGATCATAATGTCACCAATCGATTCCATGACAATCAATACAGATACCTGTTCAGATATCTATTGATGCAATTTAACACGGATATTAGTCCACACTCAGGTAAATGTCAGGAGTTCTGCTAAACAGCATTTCTGGGTCAAAACTGAACTGAGAGGTGCCTGCATGACATTGAACAGCTGCATAAAGTTAACTTAAGGTGAACTAAAACGGAGCTAAATGATAGAAAAAAAAAATGTTACGTTTTGAAAACACTTTCTTTTTTCCTGTATCAGGTCAACGAGCTTCCTAAAATAGGATACAATTTGTCTTACATAAAGCAGGATAGATGGAGCATCAGAATAAGAATAACAAGCGACCAGGAAATGGCGATGCAACACAACAACAAATGCACACTCTGGTTTATCAGCAGTAAATAGCCAGTGCCATGTTTCCAAGCTCCTTAATCATACTGATGCATGTACACAAACACAATACAATGTACAGACACGCACACACACACACACGCTCCTCTCCTCTATCTTCCACAAGCAGTTGAAAATACGCACACGCAACACATACGCGCACTCATTCGCACATATTTTCCGAGACCAAAGGAAGAGCTGACTGCAACATTTTTCTCCACTTCAAAAAAGTAGCCAGTGTCAAAATGATAAATGAGGGATCATGAGGGAGAGCGTGCATACTTACATTAGACTGCACAAGAGCTTCAGGACGAACGCTGCTTTCAGCAGCGCTTTAAGGCTGTTGTTATTACTCAGAACGAGTCAACATGCAAATTACATGCCACAGCAGTGATTAGCAATGCGAAATTACTATCAACATAACAAAAACATCTTCAACACAACAGGCGTGCGGGGTGTGTGACCTGACATTACGGGCGGCCGGGTGGTGGTGGTGGTGGTGGGGGCGTTGTGTTCCTTATACAGGTGTTGGCTGGTAAAAGGTTGATTGCTAATTTCCCGGAGGTGAGTACAGTTCACAGACGTGTGTGGAGAACATCTGATAGGCCCTCAGACTGCTGATGCAGGGCGGCGTAGGGATATTTTCAAACCTCATTTATAACATCATTTCAGCATCAGTTACAAAACGGCTGTGAAAAGATTGATGGGTGGCGAGGGCCGGTTAATATGCGTGATTGGAATGATACACAAACCGTGCCGTTTGTTGTTGTTGTTGTTGTTGTCGTGAGGGTGACGGCACAGAAAATGAAAAGACAAGCTGTCGGATTTTCGGGATCAACATTAATTCCAATAAAGCTGATATTGACATGTAAGCATTTCTGTGCATATAGCAGCTAATCAGCACGCGCTGTAAGCCCATGTTACCACTTTCAATAAACTGCAAACCCCTTAAAGGGCCAGTTACCCCCAAAATCAAAGGTTACATACATTTCATCTGCCCAGTGGTCCTGCTTACCTATCTAAATGGTTTTTTGTGTGAGCTGTCCAGTTTTGGCGAGCTCATCTTTGGAAATGTCTGCCTGTTATTAAATATAATGGAACTCGAGGACAGTCGCTGTGAGGTGATCTAAGTGCCAAAAAAATAAATACATTGAAAAACTCAATAAGCAGCAATGCCCATGACCCAGATACTTCTAAAAAAATAAAAATAAAAAAATCCACAAATGTGGAACTATTTTCTTTCTACCAGACTAATATTGCACCTCAGCCGAGATGGGGGGCCATTAATGTTTACCTCCTGCTGCCTCATAGGTAGATGCACAAAGATATGTTAGAAAGGTGCAGTTCAACAGAAAGAAAATAGTTTCTGCTCGCAGCAAGGTTTGAGGATATTTTTGAGCAACCAGGTCATGATTTCTGGAAAAAGATGCTGTTGCTGAGNTTTGAGCAACGCAGCGTGAGGTCCGTTTAACTCCATTATATTCAAGAGAATGCAGATTTCTACAGCCAGTACTTCCAACGCAGGGTAACTTACACCAAAACAATCCAGCACTGCAGGCCAGAGGGAAAATATACACATTTGATTTCATGATGAACTGCTTAAATGTCTTTTCAGTGTAATTTTGCCTGCTTTGTAATCATTTTTTTTAATCTTGTGCTTCTTACTTTTATGGGATGGTTCAGGTCCAGCAACAGCAGGTTGTAAAAACCATAACAAGGTTTGCTCGCAATGATACCGTAGCACTTTTCCAGATAACAAAACAAAGGAAAGCCCTTGCAAAGTTACTGCATGGGCAGTGCCCAGCACACCCTCAGATCAATTACAATGTAATTACAATAGCAGACAGAAATACAACCTGGGTCTGTGCTCTGTCTGCACTGATAACTGATAGATAAGCACCTGAGGGATGGCTGAGAGAAGCACCTGGGCAGAAACACATCTCAATGCTGTCAATAAATTACTCTGCTGGGACCGTTCTTTCCTGGGTAAGGCTACACGATCGGCGGGCACCAGCCACATCCCAGCCTCCTGTGCAGTCCATCTAGCTGTCCGCCGGGAAAGACAAGTTGGGGGGGGAAGCAGCAGTTTCGGATACTGCGGTAGAAAATGGCTCGGCTTTCTACCGTGCAACCGCCACACACTTGACTTTCTACGAGCCCTTCAGTAACCCCGCAAGTCGGTGCAATTTCAAAACTCTGATCAACCCCTCAGCTTATCGAGAAGCACTCAGAGCTAAAATGTGTGACACAGATGCAGATGTGCCAGTGATCCTCAGTCAAAAGGATGAGTGGGAGAGCAAATTTCACTGCAGAGAGTGTACAAAGACAAAGAGATCAGTGATAAGACAGAGAAGTGCACCCATATCGACTGCTGTCAGTTAGGAGCATGTTAAGGAGTGTATTAAGGATTAGAGGGGATTAGTCATATCAGATCACTAGAGGGTTATCAGTGGTCGCAGCTCCACAATGAGGAGCTCCCGGCCACTCCAAAACATGCGGCGCACCATCCTCGTCTTAATATTAACCCATTAAGCTGGACGATTTATGAGTTTGGAAAAACAATTAAGCCTGTGATTTTTATTAGGAGCTTGATTGAGTGCCTCCTCCCCGGTGTCTCGACATTACCAAAGTTTACCCCCTCCAGAGAACGGGGGCCCTCTCCAAATATTACCGTGATTTAAGATGCAAAACCAACACACATTAAAACGGCTCAGAGCTTATTCCATGCTCGCTTCCACACAAAACCAATTTAGTTTCCATTGATCGCTTTTCAAGCAATTAGATTTCCATTGATGGAAAAAGTAGAGGCTGCTTGTATGAGACGGGGAGGGTCAGTGGTTGGGCACTGTGATTTGCACGTTTATTCAAGCCGTTTGACCACCTCCTCTAACCTCTGACAGATCCCTGGCTCCCTCCCTCCTTCCCCTCTACCCCTTCCTCATCCCCACCTTCCGGACAACAAATAATTCACCCAGCATGAAAAAATGCCTGGCGTCAGATTATATATCCGTCTTTATTTCCGATATTGCCTCTTTGTTTCTGCAAACTTGGCTGATTTTCTAAATTGTGGAGTATTGACTGTTTCAGAGCCTGACCAAGCGAGTCTGATGTAACACATTGGAGGTAATGATATCCCAGCGACGGGAGAGGCAGTGGCTGGGGCAGCACTGGACGATGGCCAGGCCCTGTAACCATTAGTCTCCTCAGGAGCCGGAGTCTGTTCCGTTCCAGCATGGCAGGGCTCGCCATCAGCACAAATGGTAACCCAACTCAACCAGTGAAACCACCAGAACCCCTCCCGTGTGCCTACCACAGACAGAGATGCCATCAGGAATCATACAGCCAAGGTCATTTCTCATCTTTCTGCAAAAATCTACAACATGCTTAATTCTAAACTGTCACACAGCCGACGGGTTTTAAAAGTGAACGATTACATATTCAAAATCCACCGCAAAGGTGAAAGGGTGAAAAGTAGACTCAAGGTATAAAATAGGAACACTGAATGCCATTAATGTGAAAGTAGGGAGTAATTCCCAGCATGCTCCCTGAGGAAATCCACCTATCGCCAAAGCCCGGGGATTTTGACAAATGCTTTTCTCAACACCAGCAAAGGAGACAAATGTTACATTTAAACAGAAATACTTAATTTCCGCTTTTGGTGACTTGCAGCAGATATCATTAATCAACAGAGGCCTACCACGCTCAGTGAGCCTGCTAAGAACCAGATGATCGCCTTCTCCCACTCAATCCATCAAGTATGATTGGAGAAAGAAAAGGTTCAAAAATTTTGAGTTGCACCCACGCAGGAAGAGTAATTACCCTTGTGCCAGTCGCCGAGGTGTTCCCGTGACACCTCGACCCTCTGTTTATCATGCACCAGATTACTCATGGGGGTGTCGCTGCGGCATGACAGAACCGGCACCTGCACCTATGTTCCCCTCACTCACTGCGCCCGAGGGAGACAAATATGACACGCAAGCGTCCAGAACTTTTAACGAGCCAACTTATTTTGGGATCCAGAAATAAAAAAGTAATGCATAATTCTTGTTTAGAGGAGAATTTGAAGGATGGCATCTATGTTGCATTATTAAAGACCAATCTGTTGATTTTTGTCATTATCTTGCAACGTCACATCAACCAATCGCTGTGCCTCTGAGATATTACTCACTGTCTGCTTTAGGATGATATGCATTGAAACTGATTTTGTAAAAGTGCTACGTGCAGCATTTTGAACATTAATGCATCTTTGTCAAAATAATTGTGATACATTTGTTTACCTCACCTGTAAACAAATGAGACCATTATAGCCTGCGCCTCTAAAAGGGTTTGTGTTTCTAAAAGTTAAAACCACAGTACTCCCTGGTGTTGTTTAAAAGGNCCCCCCCCCCTCTCCAAATCCTGAATGGAAATGAGAAATTAGTGACTGGTAATTGATTAATCAAGCTTTGTGACTACGAATGCAAGTTTTGGCTCCCTCTTTGCCTAACTATTTAATACTTAAAGTACAATAAATTAAGATACTGAAAAAAATATTACATTTGCAAACAAATTATGGTCTGTCAAGAAATAAAAACACTGATGTAGGTGGGGAAATACCTGTACTCTGACAGCTCTCTGGGGAAATTTACGGTGGCATAATAAAAATGGTAAATTTCCACAGCATTAATTCCAGCAGCGTGGCATCAGAGCGGTGGGATTCTCGCTACTTTGCTGCTCGGAGTTTCTCTTTTGAACAAAAACACTGGCTCTACTCACTATCTCATCAACACCGCAGACGATGTACGAAGCAGAAATAATCTACTTCCTATGCATTCCTATTCAGAGAGAGAGCTGGTGCAGGGAAGTAGGTATGTTTAAAAAAAAAAGAGAGAGAGATAAGAACAACTCTGAAAAAAATAAAGATGTATATCTGGCAACGGAGTAAACTGTGGCGAGGAATTTCAAAAATCTAGTTTATGAAATCTTGCAGTGAAATTGTCACCGTGCAGAATACGCTGTGTGAAAAGTATAGCAGTAATACGCCAAAGTCAGTATTCACTGTTAATCTATTTATTCTCTGTAATTTATGTTGTTGTAATTTAAAAAATCCAAATGCAATAAATTACATGATAATAATGATGATTATTATTAAACATCCTCTTTATTGAGGAAGTCAGCATGCAATGCAAATGCACATCATACTGAATTTACAAAGGCTAACCATGGAGGGTCTCAGCTTACACGAGAAAGCAGGAATAAAGATCGGCCTCCAATAGCTCTGGTTTCCTTCATAAAGAAACGATTGGGAGAATTTGTGGTAAGCAGATTTCGCCCCCTGAATCTGAGCTGAGCGGCATGCAGTTCAGCCTCAGCATTTTACCAAAATATACAAAATTTTGTGTTAGGACAACATTGTTTAAGCTGATGTTAATATCATTTAATGACTTTAATGCAAATGAGTTTTATTTCCTGCTCCAGGAAGCCACTGTTTACTGTACACTCAATTAAATCCCCATCACACCAGGACAGCTTATGTATGCTTTTGTTAATAGAAGGTTAAGATGAAAATGGGGACAAAACACTAATGAGCTGCTGATTATGCAGCCCAGTCATATTCAGGAGAAAACAATGTATGGTTAAAATGCATGTTTCACCAAAACTGGGACTTTTAGCATTATTTGAAATACAATTTAGATGTTTTTTTCCCCAATATTTAAAATAAATAGATCAGTATTTACATGCTGAGTCTCTTGTCGTGAGTGTAGTCATGCTTCCTTCTGAACAATGAAACCACTGGTAGCTCAGATCTTGCTCACAGTCAGATCTGTGCAGCTTCTGAGGGACCAGGTAATGATTTCTCTGATGATGAGTCTTTCAAATGTATTTTTTGGCACTTTGCATGCTACGGGGTAATTTACTTCCATTATTTTCAAGAGAAGGCAGAACTGTTATCTGAGAAACTGGCAATACACAGAAAACAACCTAGAGGTAGAGATATTCCCAGAGGCCAAAAGAAAATCATGTGAATTTTATTTTAGGGTGAACTTTCTCTTTTATGCACTAAAAAAAAAAAGGAAAGATTTGGTTTCCTTTAAAACGGGAAAGCTGATTTGTTAAAATAAAAGATCGCCAAAGTTTGTGTTTCATTTAAAATGGCAGGACACGAGGAAAGAGGCAATAACAGTAAAGCAAACAGGCTTCTGCCTTTGCACCTCTGCTTCCTGCCTCCCTAGTGATACATGCCAGAGATAACAGCTTAATTTCAACCTCAGCACTTTTACTGCACTGTCCAAGGCATTCACTGCATCAATGTATCAATGTAGCGCCATGCTAGTCACTCTCCACTGCGACACCTCACCATTTTTCTATGATGGAGGCTTTCAGAAAAGTGCCACGGTTTAGCTCACACACCAGCCGCCCTCCTCTGATGGCTTTGGTCTTTGGAGACTCTGCTGGCTGTTTGTTTCTCTGAGAACAGGTCACAGGGCAGACTTTTGATTGAATCCCCCACACTGTGACGAGTGAAGGAGGCGGAATCGTTCTTGATTTTGCTGCAGAAGCTCTTCCCTCTGCAAAAACATTTCCTCCTTCACTTTGAAAAGCAGGTGCTGGAGCCACTNAAAAAAAAAAAAAAAACCACACCAGAGGAGCCTGAGATTTTTTATCTGAAGAGCTCCAGTGACTGAGTTCAGTAGAAGAGGAAATGCCTTTTTTTTTTTTTTTTACGCATTTAACGACCGAGATCAGATCTACAAAATGATATATCATGTACTCCAATCTGAAAAGAATGAATACTTGGAAAATGTTATCACATACACTTCAGCAAAAATGTTTCAGTTCCTCTTTGACTGAAATCACAAATGTTAGGCAATAAACTTCAAGGGTTTATTTTTCTTAAATCTGAATCAACACTGCAGAAAAAGAAAAAAAGGGAAAAAAAACTACAGGAAACTAATACTTGTGTTTATGGGGCACGCTGGTGTTGTTCATTTGGAGCTCTGTGCAGTCATGAGAGAGGATTTATGAAGAGATTATACTGACGTGACTCAGCTGAGAGTTGACATGTCAGGTCCCAAATCACACGTTCCATAAGCATGTGTTTTTGCTAAATTTAATTGCTACATTACGTTCTAAGCTGTGGCTTTACAAACGGTGCTTGGACCGGGTCTATTCTCAAAGCAAATATAAAATGTGCTAAAACAGATCACATTCATCGCAAATCCTCTGGCAATTCACATTCTCATGCGTTCGGCGTAGCAGGAAACTCTGCGCCACGCTGGCTGGGATTTCCTCCGAATGCCCAAATCTGCGGAGCGTTGACCCCGCGTTGACCCCGCGTGGCACCGGCGACGCGGCGAGCATGCTAGACTGTTATTAACACTGACATAGGAGGCTGGACCTCGGCTACCTGGGGCGCTAAGGCCGCCGAGGAACGGGGGCCACGAGGAGATCCACCTTGTTGGTGTGTCACAGTGAGAGAGCCGCCACATCACACATCGCCTCCATCTGTAGGGGGCTGCAAAGGGCAGCGCTTAAAAGGGCAAACATGAATTAAATAAAGAATATGCTTTGTAGCACATTTTCTGTCCTCCCATTGAACAAAAGAAATATTTGCTTACAGCTGCTGGACTGTTGTGATATCACATGCTTTTAGTTCACAAACAGGAATATATATATATATATATATATATATA
>JASGAU010348709.1:2500-16874 GCA_030220045.1 Australoheros facetus
AAGTGTATAATTGATGCATTTCTCTTATTGTTTGTTGTACTTTGCTAAGGACAGAAACTGAGGGATTTCAGGGAGGTGTTTAAGCCTTAGTAAAACTTAAATAGAGTGATACATGGTTACCAAGTAAAGTCCACAAGTTTCTGGGCTTAAATTGCATTCAGCTTAGGTGTGTAAACATGGGTTTGGTTACAGTTTGGCTATTTTTTTTTCTCTTTCTTTGTGGAATAATGGTGAGGATTTATACATGCTGGAACCTCCAGGAATCAGTCAGCTCCACAGAAAGTGTCATTTTAGTCAGAACAACCCAAGATACATGAGATACATGTCCCTGATTATGTTTACCTACTCTTTTTAAATCCCATCTCACCTTCAGCGTTAAGTTTTATACAACTTTAATGTTTGCACGGTAAACAGTTAACCTTTGCTTTGCACAGAGACTGATAGCAAAGGGAAAGAATTGGGCAGCCATCCATAAACTACAGCTTTGAATGTACATCACTGGATATTTTATTAGTTACACCACTAGTACCCCTATTCCTTGTGAAATGCACTGTTAAAAAGTAATGACAGGAACACTTTTTAAAAGACTAAAACTTCTGGGATATTGATATGGTCAGTTAGGTAGAAGAGGGGGCTGCTAATCAGGTTCAGCTGCTTTGGTGTTAATGAAATTAACAGCTTTAGCACTAGAGGGGCAACAATGAGACAACCCCCCCAGAACTGGAATTGTTTTACAGGTGGAGGCCGCTGACATTTTTCCCTCCTTTTTGTTTTTTGCATTTGGCTAAGGTCAGTGTCACTAATGGTAGCTTGATGCGATACCTGGGCCCTGCAGAGGTTGCACAGGCGGACCAACTCCTTTAGGGTGGCATATAAATAGTATCTGCTCCTTTGTGCAAGGAGGGCCAGGATGAGAACTGCCAGAGCACTACAAAATGTCTGGCCTGCCACATCATTTTTTCACTTAGATTTTTGGGGCGTCTTTAAATTGAGCCATCTATCAGCTGATTTTTAATTTCCAACAACGTGGCATCTTTTCATTCCTAACATAGTACCCAGTCCATATCAGTATAGATACCCAGCATTTTTTCCCCCATTGAGATATAAAGTCTCTTCAAAATGTTCCTTTTGTTTTGATTTTTTTGGAGCAGTGTACTTCCTCTGTGGCCCCATTAAAGATAGAGTCAGCCATAGTGACTGCAGATTAAATAGATCTCAAAGTTAAAATTTCCTAAGTTGTAATGCATAAATTATTGTGTCATTATCCACTGAAATAGCTGTGAAGGAAGGCTGGTCAATGAAAAAGCAGCAATGAAAAAGCTGCTTAATTTCTTCATATGAGTGCTGGAACAAATGTTGGTACAATAAACCATCCAGATAAAGGAAGAAACTGGAGCTCTTTATCCAAAGGGCACGAGTCATCAATTCCAACCTCATGGTTGTGACTAATCAGCTTTGTTTACTGTCACAGGTTAATGTTTTGGCTCATCTGTGTACCCGTATTTGAATGATTCTGTACATCCATAGCATAACCGAAGTGGAAACTTGAATTTATGAAATTTATGAAAAAACAAATGAAGATCCTGTTATCTTCCTGCCGTAAATGACTTACAGTAGCCCACGCCAGGCACCCACGCTGTATACAGTATCAAGTATTCTCTGGTACAATGCACCAAAATGAAAAATGAAATGCACCAAAACATAAAAAGAAAAATCACCAAATGTTCACAGTTACATTACACTTCTAAAAATTATTACTACACAAATTTTTAAAAAGGTAATAAATCTGATCACCAATGGACTGGATCACTTCAGTATGGCCTGTATAAGCCTAAGTAAAGGAGGGAAGACATTTAAGGGCTTAAAGGGGGGGAAAACTCAAAAACAATTTATTGACATTAAGAATGAACAGAAGCTTGTTTTAAAAGAGAGCATGAAGAATATGGACACAAAATACATTATATTAAAAAGGTTGTATCAGAAGAAATTATAATACACCTTCAATCTAGAGTATAACAATTTAGTTTTAACTAATCAAGTAGTGATGAAACAATTTGCTCTAACAAACCTGATTGATATTTGTGTCACAAAGATTTGACATCACACTGAGCCACTGAAAAAAAAGAAAAACTGACAAAACTTGACAAGTCTGCTTCCCAATTCCAGTCCCATGCAGGACTAACACTTTCAGAGAAGTAGCAAACACTAGTGCCTGGCATGAGTCCAATATCTTAATCTTCACCCATTAAAGGATGGTTGAAAGTAAAGGGCTTCTGACCAGCAGAGCTGAGTCAAAAGATCTAAGTTTTCCATGGCAGGAATGTTAAGCTATACAGTAAGTAGTAGGTGCAAAGGCAACACTGTGAATGCATAAAAGTAACAATCAGATTCTTTAACATTCATTTGCAATTCTGATACATTACAAAATATTTATGTTTTTTTTATTTGCAAAAGTATTCACATCCCTTCACACACCTGCTCAAGCACTTTTCAAAAGTGAAAAGTCAGAGATCCTTTGCTTTCTTTTGGTACTACAAGCTCAGCATTAAGGATGATACATTATGCTGTCGTGGGGTGGTAATTTTGGTAAGGCAATCAGTGCAACAAAGTTGAGCAATTTAAATGAAAAGTTGGTTCACTATCCAGTGTATAGAAACCAGATCTGCCGAAACTAAAACTAACTGGAAAAAAATTAATATAAACATATTACTATGAAGAAGGACGCTGAAAATGAATGCCAAAAAAAAAAAAAAAAAAAAAAACTTGCCATAGAATAAGAAAATGAAGAAAACACAAAGTAATAAATAAAGTTCCTTCTTATTTAACCATGAATTTCCACAATAAGGTCAAAACCACCAACAAATTTATCCCAAAGCTGTTTTCTAAGTGGCCAAATGTTATGGCCCTTCATTTTCTAATTACTGTTAATGTTATCTAATATTAAAATGTTATATATACAACTTTTCATATTTATTCTGCATATAGTGGATATGTTTCTCCATGCAAATGACATCAACAGCACTTAAAAATGGTGCCTCATAAAAATTTGATGAGTTACATGTTAAATCAGAGCCTCACATTTCAACCTTAAAACACTCTGCAGCAAAATATTTTGATCCTGGTATATAAAAAAAAACTTGCAACAAGAAAGACCAATTTCTGTCAGGAGTGCAGAATGTTTCAAATATGTGAAACTCACCATACTATTTCTTTACATGAAATGTAAATAATAAAAGATGAGAATAAATATCCAAACGGTTTGATCACATCTCTGGAAAATGTCTTAATAAGCACAGAACCCTGTTGGCTTGTTTTGACTCTGTTTACCAACTAAGACAATGTCACTTCACAGCAATGCATCCTGCTCAAAGCAGGAAGGTAGGAGAGAGAAGGTGAAGGGGCAAAACTTGACTCCAGTCCCACTGTAGAATTTACTCTGAAACTCCACCCTGAAGGGGAAAAAAAAACAAACCAAAAGCTTATAGCTGTTTTGAATACAAAAACAGATATTTCAAAACACACTGACTGTCAGCGGTTTGTCTTACCAGTGTAGCCGAAGGGCATGAAGGAATGCTGACAGACCCTCCATTACCAGTAGGATGGACACGGTGAGAACAGCAAACAGGCCAAACACAGGGACCAGGAATAAAACCCCGAGTTTTGTGTCCATCCGTAATCCTATTCTCATGACCATGGCCCACAGCACTTCTGAGAGCTCTGTGAAGGCAAAGAAAAAAAACCTCTTGTTTACTGGCAAATTGGGCCTCTTGTTAATTTATGAAGAGGTTCACATACACTCATCATGGGTGAATGTCATGGTAATTTGGGGCTTTTAATTATTTCTTGGACCGGTTTCTTTTCCAGGATAGAATGATTGTACAGCATACAGCTTTAACATGTTTTTAAAAAGTTTGAATTTATTTTTGGCTTTTCTCTAAATCAGAGTCAAAACTATATATACAGGCTCAAACATACATATACACTCAAATCTTAATAAGTGGTGCTGAAGGTTCTACAATGTCTTAATATGGCAAAGCCAAGGCCAATTAACTTCTCATTAGTGATCATGATTAACTACAACTGGTAGTTTCTCTTTGCCAGCATAAAAAGTATTTGTTTGATAGTACTCATATACCCAATACTCAGAACAATGGGAGAGTCCAAGGAACTCAGTGAAGACCTAAGAAGGAGAATTGTAGATTTAGACAAGTTGGGAAGGTCTCTTTGAGCAATTTCTCAAACAAGTGTAGATTTCAAGATCATCAGTTCAAACATCAGAGTTATTTGGATGCGTCACCACTTAGCTAAGGTCTGGAGGAAGACCAAAACTGTCATCTGAGAGTAAATTGGTTAGGATGCTCAGGAACAACCCAAGAACCACAGAGCGCCAAGTCTGCCATAAACTGGAAACTGCTGGAAAATGTCTATGGTGAAGCAAATTCTACATCCCCATGGACTGAGAGGGTGCCAACCAAGAAAGAAGCCCCTGAAATTTGCAGCTACCCACATGGACAAACCAAATGCCTTCTGGAGAAAAGTTTTACGGTCAGACGAGACAAAAATTGAACTATTTGGCCAAAAGACACGAAGTATGTTTGGAGGAATAAAGGTGAGGGTTTCAAATCTAAGATCACTGTACCAACTGTGGTACATGCTGGTGGTAGCTTAATGATAACATTAAGTTGTGCAGAATATTAGCTGCACTATTACAGATTCCAGTCAAACTTATACAAAGTGCATGGAATAATGAAGGAGGAGGACTATCTCCAGATTCTTCAACTTCATTGCAAATCAACAGCTAGAAGTTTGAAATTTGGACACAAGTAGATGCAAGAGGTGTTCAAACAGGATAATGATCCCAAACCCACATCAAAACTGGTTTTGGAATAGATAAAACAGGCTAACCTCTGGAATGGCCTTCCCAAAGCCCCAACCTCAACCCTATAGGAAATTTGTGGACTTTGCTTCAAAGTTGCATCCTTGCCAGGAAGGCAACCAATTTACATGAACTCTACCCAGTTCCGCCAAGAATCCAGCCAGAATTATACCAGAAGCTTGTTGATGGCTACCAAAAACATCTGGCTAAGGTAGAACTTACTAAGTGACATTTAACCAAATATTTGTTGGGTGCATGTATACCTGTGTTGATTTAAGAAAATCCAAAATAAATTCAAACTTTTTCACCCAATTCTTGTCATGACTAGACAATCATGCCACCCAGGAAAAAGGTAAAAACTAAAAAAAACTAAAAGCCCCAAATTGCCATGTATAAGATGATTATGTGTAAACTTCTGACAACTGTAATAGTGCAGCTAATATTCTGCACAACTTAATATTATCATTAAGCTATGTTAACATTAAATTAATGTGATGCTGATTCTATAAAAATCTAGCAAAGTCTGGCAAATAAAGACAATTATGAGAAAATGTATTGTATATTTAGAGTATTACGCAAACATTACACATAAGAACATAAGTACATTTTGACATTGTGAAAGAGGGAAGAAAGCATGAAGCAGCACTTTATTTTGGAACATATAATTGATAATCGTCATACTCACGGGCATGTGCCAGGCTCAGGGCCCAGAGCCTTAGATAAGAGGCTGTGTTAGAGATGCAACCCAGGCAATACTCTATGGTGTGAATGGACTGATGAAGTAACTCCTCACCAAAGTCAAACTATTATACACACATAAAAATCAATAAATAACACGTAGGTGTAGGAACTAGTAAAAATTAACAATGAATGCTTATGAAGAAGTGTAAGATTAACGGATATCAAGTTTTCTAGACTGACCTCCTCTGAGTGGTGATCTCCACTACTAGAGAGATCACTGTAACTGCTGCCCTCCTCCATGTCATGAGCCCTCATCAGGCAGATCTCCTCATCACTGTTTCGCCGCACACGCTCGTATCCCTGAAATTGCACAGACAAACTAAGTGTGTTTGCACATTTACAGAGGTAAAATATTTGTTGATGTTTTTCCACACATTTTTAGTCAGACATGAATCTCAAATCCTCACCCTGTACGTTCCCAAGTGGTGGCTTCCATTTCTAAGCCAATAAAGGTAGACAGGTTTCCCCAGGAGTAAAACAGGCACAGAGAGAACAGCAATGATCACCAGAAATATCTGCAGACCGGTCTGGAAAAGACAAAATAAATAGTTTCATTACACTGTTATGTGACTTCTGTGGGACATTTTAAATAAAAGATTGAATCTGTTCATTACGCACTGACATACACATCTGAAAGAGTGGAGCTGCTCACCTGGCCTGGGTACAGGGGCTGCAATGCTTTATCGTCCTGCATGACGAACATATTTATGAAGTGGATGAGAATGCTCGGAGCCCGTTTGGAGTCCTTAGCAGAGAAGGCGAGCCACTTGTAGAATATCATGAAGACCAGGTAGCCAAACAGACTCAACATGAACACGAGCTCGGGGATGAACACCAAGTACAGGTTGTACTTCTTCCTAAAGTATCTGGTTTTTTAATAAACAAAAAGAGTGCAGACTATTAAGAAAGATAGAGCCCACATCATGCTTTGTGTTTTAGCTTTTTATGTGCATTTTTTTAATTTGCAGCTTTTTTTTTGTCAGCGTATAATGCATGTGCTTTTTTTTGTTTTTTTTTAGGAGAAGGTGTTAATAGGATTAAAATTAGCAGCAGCGACTAAAATGCCAGTAGGAACCTGTAAACAAGCCAAAAATTGGCTCTTTAAGGGCTTTCAGATGTGAATGAAAACAGCAAACTAGTACTTACAGATGATTGTAAGTGCTGAGGATGACCCCAAAGCTCATGTGTATGATCCCCATTATCACTGACATCTTCATCTTATAGGAGTTAAGAAATGTTAAACGGTTGGCTGCCAAGTTCCAAATCTTAACAAAGGAAAGATGACATGTTATTAATAGTGATTGGTAATTAATTAACTGAAGCAAACAGAACAGCTAGCTGTGCTTTTTCACACTGCTTTAGCAATGTAAGGATCACAAGAATGGATCTAATGATGTTACTTTTACACAACTGATTCAATAAAAACATCACCACCAGAAGATTTACTTTATTACAGAATGTGTGGCCATGTGAGGGAAATTACCAGTTATATAGCAAACCTACTGTTCTTCAATTCATTTAAACAGTTACGCACTGATCCAATTTACTGTATCAACAATGTCATGACTGATTTTTCTGAACCTTTTTGAATAATAGGATTTAAATTTTACAAGCCCATACAAACACTCAAGTACAAAATATAAATTATCTAAAAATCACAGTCCTGATGCCTTGCACATAAAGAATCATCTTAAATAGATCCACACACTGATGTGTAACAAACTTAAATAGCACTATATGACATTTCCAGTTGTATGAGTGGATACCCCATGTTTCATGCTCATAGTACAAGTACCATATAAAGATTTAAAATATGTCACATTTGACCTCTGACCTCTCCTTCAAGGTCAAATAAGGTTAAACTTTCATAAAATATCTTTTATCTCTGCTTAAAATTCTCTTGCCTTTGTTTGTACTGGCAACATTTAGGAAATGATACTGGTATATGGGGATTCTAAATATCACAGTTTGCATCCAAATATCATGTCGAATTTGACCTCTGACCTCACTCTCACATTTCATATCTGCCTTTCTTTCAAGTTGACCCCAAAATGTGTTTTATCTTTAAAGAACATATTGTGTAGGGAAAGAGAATGAGCTGCCTGGTTAGTTAGAAATATACTGTAGTAATATTATACAATAAGCTCAACTTATTCATGTCAATTATTTACAAATCAATACATATTATCCATTACCTACTGCTACATAATCACCATGTAAGCAAAGTAAACATCAGTCATGCAACCTTATCTGATTTTTTTTTTTTTACTGCTCTACAGACTTCTTAAAGTACGCTTAAAAAGAACAAAGAAAACAAAACAAACATATACAAAATACAATACTGTTCCATTAAAAATAAACACTGCCCAGAGAGTTAGCTGCCTTGGTGCAGGGTAATGATTACTTTATGAACCACTAAATTATAAGAAGCAAAGATTAAATATATGTAAATGGAGTATTATATGACACATGATCTCATATATTTAGGCTAGCTTTTAAAACTGTCTACTCACCGGGTCAATTCCCAGAGGGTACGGCCCTTTGAAAACTCCTGTAACATTTGGATCCAAAGTAAGCTGGCGATTCCCACGGACGACATTATCGCTGCGGGCCAAAAATGAAACCATTAGTGAGAGAGATTATGAAACAAATTTTAAAAAACAAAAAAACACATATATATTTGAAGACATAAACTTCCTGTTACAAGGTTCTTCTTGTCATCAGGTACTTACTTCCACACATTTGCTTCATACATAGCTGCCACATTCCATCCAGAACCAAAGATGTTGAGAGACTTTGAAAAACAGTCGTTGTATATCAGCCCAGTGTAGATGGAGAACAGTCCCATCATCAGAATGATATAACGCCCCTCGAAGAATGTGTTCCAGATCTGCACGTGCATGTTAAATCTCTCAGTTATAATCAGAGTCTGCATTTATCTATGCAACACAAATAAGCTTTCAAAAAATTAATTTTTTAAAAACTTCGGAGTGCTCGCCTCATTCCTCGTGTTTTTAAGTTTGCGGTGGTTTTCACACAACACCATCCAGGAAGCAAACAGAGCCATGAGAACACCATGACCCAGGTCTCCAAACATCACAGCAAACAAGAATGGGAAAGTTATGACTGTGAATGGAGCTATAAAAAAAAAAAAAGGAGAAGGGGAGGGGGAAAAAGCAAGAACAGTCAATGATACATATATACATTATTATATAAAGTTACCGGGTATTATAATCTAGCAATGGTACAAGACATGAAAACAAAGAAAGCATGTTACATTAAAAGTAATTTAATCATTTGATAGTAAAATACTAATATAATTACTAAAGTGATTAAGTATTATGTTATATCTTGGTGATGATAGTGTTTATGTCACAGCAGCTAGAACAAACAGTTTTGTAGGCCTGATTTATGGTTATTACACAGAAACCAACACGTGTTTCATGGAAAGAAGTCACGGCATTACCTACTGCTCAAAAAAATTAAAGGAACACTTTAATCAGAGTATAGCATCAAGTCAATGAAACTTCTGAGATGTTTAACTGGTCAGTTCAGTAGCAGAGGTGGTTGTTACATTAAATTTTAGTTAGCCTGACCCAACCCTAAAGCTGTGTCCACACAAGGAGCAATTCATTTATCACACAGCACTCTGAAGCTGGTCACCTGTGCACATTCCAGACTCTGGTTGCCTATATAACGGTGTAATGTATCAATCACCGGTAACCTCTGCTCTCACTGGTAGTTACCTCACTCGCTCAGCTCTAAGTTGAGATAAGTTTATCACGGGACCAACCCAAATCACTGTCAGCATTTTTTGTTTTTGTTGGTAGTCGCTTGAAGTTGCTTAGTCATTCACTTTATATGGTCTGTGGTGCCAAATCACTTCCTTTGTGGATGCAGCTTAACACACGCCCAAGTAGCCGACAGCTCTTTCACTTCTAATACACAAGCTCCAAAAAACTCTCCAGACTAAAAAAGTGCTTGCTAGTTTGGCCCTTACAAATTTTATTTTAGGAGCTCTATCCAGTGATGCATCGTTAATATATTTATTACGTGTGTGGGTGTGTATGTACAGATAGCCATATTGATAGATAAAAACCTCACTTACCAGGGTTTACTTCCCTGTAGTTGCCCACTCCATAAGCATCCACAATGTTCTGAAATCCAGAGGTAAACTTGTTGGTCCTTATGAGGGTGGGGGGAGTGTCAGTGGTGGGGATACGATTAACAAAGGAAGGAACTGTTGCTCCACTTTTCCTCTGAAATATCAATGGGAAATGTTACATGTAACATGTAAGTGGGTTACAAAAAGCATTTTTCCTCACAATCTTTTAAAACATCAGAAATGCTGCTGAACATATGAGATATAACATGAACATCTAATATAATTTAAAGAAGACATGCAGTCAGCATAAGGTATCTTTCTGGTTTTTAAAGGCATGAAGTAAATATTAGAGAGCCAGCTCTATTAAATGTATATTTAAAAAACCTATGCATGAACGGGAATTTACAATGATGCATCTTTGTATTTCTTTATCACAAATACACACACTGCCTTTCTCAGCCTGCAAACTGAATCAGTACCCAAGCCATGCAAATTGTGTTTTTCTTAAAATAAAGTGGCACAAAGAATGATGCCTCACACAGCATTTGATTTTATTATAATACTTCAGTCCTTTAAATAATAGTTATGGTTAAATAAGGAGAAAAGCCTGCAGTCAGGCTGAAGCTCCTCACCGATCCGTCTTCTAGCGCTCTCCGAAGTGTAGGAATGTCACTGACAGGACACCACACCTCTGCGATCAAACACTTATTGGTCACATCAAAACTACACAGGTTCAGAATATAGTAGATGGCCTTCATTTTCTTGACCTGGATGACCCAGGTGTAGACAGATTCTGAAGCCTTAATCAGGACTTGTCTCAAGTAGTCTTCTGTCCTATGAAGCACCTGGACACAGTAACAGGTCAACAGGACTGTTAGTGTGATGCATAGCTTTAAAATATTAAGACTGTCAAATAAATAAAGAGTAAAGCTCACAAAACAGCATATTTTTAAATTCTAAGATTATGTATGTGACCTTTAAAAAAGAAACATGTTAAACTATAGACCTTTGTGAGTGTTTGTGTGTGACTAAGAGGGGGAAAAAAGCTGTAACGCAGAAAAGGGACAAGGCAGTGAGGAAAGAAAGAGAGAACGACATGCATAAAGGAGAAAAAAAAGATCAACTTTCAGCTGAGGCCTCATGATGATCATGTGCTGCAGCAGTTGAGTGCAATTCCATCTTTCGTTCACAGTGTATTAATCAAAGGATTCACAGTGCAATGCCCCCCGTGAGAAGCTCAGCTCTTTGTAGTTTCAATGACTCGCTAACAAGAACAGCCAGGTTTATGCTTCAGAAAATATATCAACCATTTCATTTTGTTTTTTGAAGAAAAAGTTCAAAGCAGAAACCCTGCGTGTAACATCAAGCAATTCAAGTATTCCTATGTTTTACTATCTAATAATAGCAAACACATTTAGAAGCAAACCTTTAGTGAATGGCACACATAATACCTTTTTCTGTCCCCAACTAAACACCTGTATAATCAGTTTCTTAAACAAACATACAAGACATACCGTTTTCAGATCCTGAATGCGAGTTCTTAGCCCTTCCACAACATCACCCCTCTCCTCATTGTTACTGGGATAAGGGTACAGGTGACAGTGGTAGCTATGGAGAGGAAAAAAGTATGCTATTCACTGCTCTCTACTGAAAGGGTCTAAAACCAATGCCAGCCTGTAATGTGTCACGTGTAATATTTACCAGTCACAGATCTTTTTCACTTTCTGACCAATTTGGTCTCCCCAGTAAGAAATCAGGAACACCACACTTTTGGTCGGCTCACCCTGCAGAGAAAGGAAGTAATAAAGATAAATGAGAACCCACTGACAACAAAAACATAAGTGTAATATGAGAAGGCTTTCAAGTGATATTTATATATGCAACTTTATTTTTTTTAAATTTAAGGAATAAAACTGAGATTTATATCTATTTGCACGATCAGCTGTTCTTTAATAAAACAAAAAACTTGGAATTCAAGTTAAGATGGAATGAAAGCTCTTAGACCTTGAAAACCCCAGTTTTTGAAAAAGCACGACTCGCTCTCTTTTTGTGGAGTTCAGAAATAAATGTTAACACTGTTGTAAACTTTCCTGATCTTTCATCAATGAACATCCATCTGGCATCTGGCATTATCGCATGCCTGACCTCTCCTCAAGCAGAGGAAATGCCTCAGTGGACTGGTGCTATCACTCACTATGAATAAACACAGCACTCACTGTTTATAACAACAATTGGTAGGAAATATTTAACAGCTTCACCAGCATCATCTTCAGTTTTGTCCCATAACAAGGGGGCTGAGTCAGTGTACTCCTAGTGCCGGTCCTAAGCCCAGATAAATGGGGTTGCATCAGGAGTAAAATTTTTCCCAAATCAAACATATGGATCACCAAGAACAACAAATCTGTGGTTCATAGTTCTCTACGATATTCTGCCGTCAGCATCCTCTGAACTCCCGCAAAACTTCACAAACAAAACTGATTTGTTTTTGGTAATATTCAACACCAATAACACCATGTAGACACAGAGAGCGACACTGGAGAGCTTATTTCCTACTTCTACCATGAAAAAAAGGAATGTGTATACTGGGAGAGTTGGTCAACGTAATGATCTATACATAACACAAGCCTACAATAAGCAGTGGACATAAGTGGACTGAAATTAGATGAACAGGTAAAACTAAGTCACAACGTTTGCCTGGTTCTTTATAGTTTTTCCAAACAGTTCTATGTGTAAAACTGCTTAAGCTGATAGGGCACTCATTGAAATGCTTTGAAATTCAAAATGTCAACCTTAGAGAGTTATTGGAGGAAATTAAGACTTAATTACTTTTGTTCCATTTTTTAAAATGTTTTATTTTCATGTAGAAAATCTAGATCAGTGACGTTACTGTTTTTGGTTCCTTGCATGTAATAGTAAAAACAATAATCTAAGTGTACAAGAAAAACATATGGTGAAAGGAACAGATTCATTACAACATCACTTCTCACAACATTACAACATACAGATTATAACTTTATAAAACATTGGGCGATTGCTTCATAACCACATTCTCCAAGACCACTTTTTTTAAAGCCTGTCTTGTTTGTCAGGTTTTGAAAGCAGAATTATGATCTGAATGCAATGTTGTGCCAAACATATTTCCTTTTCCAAGATGAGCTGTACAGATTCTTTATAGGCTCCTCTTTTTGGTGATATTACTTTTATTTTATTTATTTGTGTAATTTTTTCACATAAATGTATATACATTTATGCATATGTTTATAGCAAGTGTGTGTCTGCGCTGTATGTTGGTGTGGTAAACGGCAGCACTGGAGGTGAAGTGATTATACTGCTGGGTGCGGAAAGAGACGGGAACAGGACCTTGCTTCGGTCCAGAATTTCCTTTGGAAAGTGGTAATTCATGCTGAAGTCCGTCCCTTTGAACTCCCGGCTGCGGCTCTTCAACAGCTCTTCTTGTTTGAAGTGTTCGAATTTGGCCACAACATATCTGAGTCTACATCTGCCGGGTCACTTCCCTCCCAGGTGATGAACATGATGGAAGATCTTCACGGTGTCATCTGGGAGCTTCAGATGGGTCTGAACAAATGTTTTCACCGTTGTTTCCGGGTCTTTGTCTGCCTTCTCCAGGATGCCTGAAAACACAAGGTTTTCCCTTGAGCTGCGGGCCTGAAGCTCAATAAGAGCTTCTTTAATTTTTTTATTTTCTTCTGCGAGCCGGGTCATTCCCTCATTTCACCGACTCCCTGAGGATGATGTTTCCACCTGCTGCTGGTTGAACTCTACAGACACCCGCAGGGGCTGAAACTCTTTGTGGAAGATCTCCACAAGGGCCAGGCGTGCATCAAAGCTAGACAGTTTTTTTATTTATGGACTCCAAAATGTCCATCGCAGTGCTGGTTTGTGGAGGTCGCCTCGGGGGAGTCTTCAGGGCGGCTTCTCTTGGACGGAGCACCTTTACTGCTGGAGGAAGTCGATGTGTTGTCCGGTTTCCCCATGGCTACTCGCTCAAAACACTTGCCAATATAATGCTGTAAACTGTCCAGGTCTTTGTCACCGTCATCCAGAGTGCTGAAGTTAATATAAATATAGCTAGAAATATTAACGCCGATCAGTCAGCATAGTGCCGTGATCGTTTGTTTTTGTTTTCCCCTCTTCTTGTTATATAGATATTTCGGTCTTATGTCACTTTTTTCACTTCTTTCTTCTTTCTGCACTCAGCAACATGCTTACGTCACTTGCAATGCTACAATTTACTACACTAACATACAGCGCAGACGCGCACACACACCAGCATACAGCGCACATACACACACCAACATACAGCGCATGTACACACACCAACATACAGCACACATACACACACACACACACACACCAACATACAGTGCATGTACACACACATCTTTAGCGAGCACACAACAGTCCATCAGTTAGTTTAAACATGAGCACACTCAGGTTTGTCTCTTTTCCCTGGTTCGAGGGAAAAGAGGCTAAAAAATTTTCATCGGTTAAAAGACTTAAAAAGCAGATGTTGTTCTTCTACAGGAGACACGTGTCCAGAACATCTGCACACACTCTCTCCTCTCCGCAGTTCCCTCACACTTACTCAGCCTGCTATAACTCCAAACAAAGAGGTGTAGCTGTATTGATTA
>JASGAU010348714.1:0-33000 GCA_030220045.1 Australoheros facetus
GCAGGAGAGGGGGTTTTATCAGCGGCAAACACTCACAGGAATTCCGGTTTGGGATTGTCCATCCAATTCCTGCGTTCCACAGGAAGCTTTGCATAAAAAGCAACTGAAATACGCCCAAAGACATTTCATTTGCCGCCAGTCGACTCAGAGGGAGCACCTCGAATCAAGCGAGAGGGTTTTTTCTTTATTCGAAACCACCAAGCTAGAGCTTTAAAAAGAAACTGGCACCATGGAAATGTTCCCTAATGCGCTGGTCCAGCGGCGCGTGCTCATGGCCGTCGCTCAGCCTGCGCGCGCACACGCACCTGACGACCTCATACTGCGAGGGTAAGATTTCCACACCTTTCACAAGCCCGCGGCCACAGTCAAAAAGGTCATCATAGTTTTTATGCTTTTTTTTTTTTTTGTGCATATTTTCACGTACTACAAAACATTGGACTCGTTCATTTTCAGTGCAGGAGAAATTTAACGAAGTGGAAATGCACGAGGCTAACTACCTAAACAAACGAGTTCAAATCCAGCAATAACAAGCTAGCTATACAGAAAATTATCCACACAGCTTCTGCTACGGGCTACACGGGGTCAAAGGTGCTGCAAAACCCCATTAAAATAGCGTGTTGTTAACAGAGAGCTGTTTTTGCGGAGTTAATGGATCACACTGTTATATGTGTTATTGCACAGTGTGTGCTTAACTATAATGAGCTGTAAAAAAAATCTAATTGGAGATTTTATTTCTTTTAAAATCATCACATACAAATGCGGAACAACTTTGTAAATTAAGAATACAATGCAAAATCTTTCAACAATCATCATAACAGGAATCGTGGCCATGCAGGATAGACTGCACAGGTAAACCGAAGCGCAGCAGTAGTGTGCTATTTTTTCTATTAGTGAATTAATTTCCATTAGACAAGCGGGAAATGTGTTGTCATTTGCGTTCGAATAGCGGGGTTGTAATGTTCAATGTCTCAACAATAGGCTACTATATTTATCCTTTTCTCTGTGCTCTTAATAAGTATTGGTGATAAAGATTTATTTGGACTAATTTTTCAGCTTAATTAAAGTATAGGTTCACCGTTGTTTTGTTTTTAATATTCAGACTAACAGCTAACTTAACCATTTGCACTTGGGGGATGGGAGACAGCATGTCTCTGGTTTTGTGCAACAAAAAATATATATTCATATTTATTCCAGCAGCAACAACAATATAATATCACAAAGACAGTGACCGTGTGTGAGCTGCAGGAGTGATCACTGCACCTAGTCTGCTTCACTGTTACGGGTAAACTGCTTTAAGGGAGGGGCAAAATGTATCAGCTGCCTCTCTCGGGTCTCTTCACCAACCCAGTCAACAGTCAGTAGTTTATGAATGAAAAAGTTGAGTAGTCTACAGAGCTGCACACTGACGTCACACCGGGTGCCCCCCACTCCTCCTATTGTGCAGGCAGAGTGAGCTGCGGGACACCCAGCTGGAGGAGTGGGAGGAGGTCCTACCATCACCCCCCATGCGCTCTGACAGTCTGAGCTCCAGGAGAAACCTGACTGGTAGCGGAGTTTTATCACTGGACTCTCTCCCCTCAGTGGCGGAATACAAGGGAACTAACTTTTCCTCAAACCTCGGGCTGTTTCTCTACTTCCTGCAGTGTAGGACTGTGTGTTTGCTCTGTTGTTTCTTTTTGGGGGAGTCATCTTAGAAGAGCAGATTGTTCATTGCACGGTTTGTGAATATCTTTTTGTGTCCATGCACCCGCGCTGTATGTAATGGCGTGTCCAGCATCCCTGCTTGTTTTTTTTTTTAATGTGGGGCTTTGGTTTTTCTCTGTGTTCATTTCTTATTCTCTCGTGAAATCATGCGTTTAACGTGTGACTGTGTGTGTGCGCGGGAGTTGTGCAGAGGGGAGCGAGGGACGAGGGTCTTTCAGGCTTCATTGTGCAGGCTGCAAAACAGCGCCCTCTCGTGGTGACTCTAAAAATCATCAAATTACTCAATGTGTCAGTAGGCCAGGATTGATTACATTTTTAAGCACTCGCATATCCATATACACGCATGGTTTAATGTTTTATGTAGCATTGTTCCTAAGGTACTTCATGACACCCAAAGACTTCAAAATAAAGCTAATAAACCTCCCATACCACTCCTAACTGACACTAACTTTTTGGACGACTGTTTCCCCCTGTAGCAATGTTCTCACTACCAATGTGATGATGCTTGATTGTTAACACATACTGTCTTGAAAGTGGCTTCCTGCTGCACTGAGTGTCGTCCTCTCTGCAGTGATTTGTGAATGAACACAGGCTTTTAGGAGTGCATGTCACGTCTCCAGGCACAGAGCCAGCAGGAGATCAGCTCGACATGCAAGCTGTCATCCGAGGCTCAGCATCACCTCCAGGATAACCGAGGACTCTCCAGCAGGCTACAGCCCTGAAAACCTGCAATCCCACCCGGCTGGTTTTAATGTGCTACGAGAGATTTCCCAGGGGTTTAGTATCGGCTGTGTTAAAACATGCCTGTAGGAGAGGATTGGAGCAGGAGCAGGTCCAAGTTGACTGTCATGCACTCTGATAGTCCTGCTTGGGAATGGGTGGTGCAGCCTATCTTTTAATCCTCTACAGTATGTTATAATCTAATATGTTGTGAGGGCATGGGTGAACATTTCTGTGAAAGGAAAGTTCTCTGTGTTTTTTGCCTTTTGTCTTTTACCCTGTGGTTTGAAAGGCAGGGCAGGTGCAGGTCACTGATGCCTCTCTGTGTTCTTACAGATGCAGACAAACATCCGCCTAGCATCAAGTTATCCAATGTCTTTCCAAAAGGCTTTCTGTATTGTTGGGAATGTCAGCTGCACGTTTAGGACTAGCACAGAAATCCAAATTTACAGTGGGAGCAAACTAAACTTTTAGTTTGAAGCAAAAATGATGCATATGCTGTGTTTTTACTGCTGTTTATAAAAAAAAAAAAAGATAGGCATTGAAAGCTCTGATCCTGGCAGCTCTTTAAAAATAATTTCAGAATTGAACTAAAAAGAGATAGAAACAAGGCCTAATTTAGATGTTTCCTGATGTAAACTCCCACAATCATGTCTCTCTTTTGTCCAGACCCACACTGCTCAGCTAAAGCTACTTCCTGCCATCCAAATGTGACCACTTTCCAGTTTCGGATAATTTCTCATATGCTACTTAATGACTTCCGGGTTCAGTTGTCTGCTGTTTCATAGGTTTTCCTTTTACCTATCCTCAGCAAAACCCACTAATGATTTTCCAGACCCATTAACATCGTCTACACAGATTTAAAGTGTGCTAATACTTTTTTAAAAGGGGTGCAGGCTCTGGTGTGGCCTCCAGTAGAAATCTGCTAATACAGACATGACACAGCTGACACCAACACCAGAGTCCAGCCCTCTAGTGGTCCACTGCTTCAAAGGAAGTAAGATTTGATCTTCATTTTTTGTAAAAGCTTTTGCTTTGACACATCTTCTCTCCATGCTTTCTTCTTGCAGGTAGCTGGAGTCGACCTCCTTGAAGGAAACGCGTAAACAGTCAGCGTGAGGAGACTTTGGATACAGTCCACGCCCTTCCCCGCCAACACCCCTTCTCCATCCTCCTCTCCTCTTCCCTCCGGCTGGCACAGAGAAGAGTCCAAGAGACCCAGCGAGGGAACGTGGGAAAGAGGAAGACGATGTACCAAATACTGCTCCTTTCCTCCTCCCTCTTCATCCTTCATGTGATGGCCACTCCCCAGTTCTTCGCTCACCACGGGTAACATCCCACTTAATGCTCTTCCTGTGTTTATTATGGCCTGTCATTTTTGTCAGTAGCTTTGTCACGACTTCAGCTGCAGATCTCCACTTTAGCTGTCATTCATATCTGTTCATTGTGACATTTTCAGCCAGAACGAGTGTGTACAGATTGGTCAAATGGCAGTTAAACAATCAAGACTTCCTATTTGTTCTAAGCTCTTTGAAGCATCTTGCCATTTTCAGTTGATTTGTGCACAGGCCAAAATAAACTGAAAGGTGAATGAAAGGTCAAGTGGAGACATGGAGGTCAAAGATCAACTCTTAACTCGGACACATACATTCAGGAGTGATTACACAGGTCAATAAGGAGCAATTAGACTCCAATCTGGAGTTTTTCAAGTGAAGTGGGCTTAAATGTCTCAAACTTAAAAACAGCTCAGTTTCCGGTGCAGCTGGAGCGCTTACAGATCTGCATTCAGGTCAGTTTTTAACACCAGATCTCACATCTGCCTTTTGCAGGAGGAGGGCGTGTGGCCGAGACTTCCGTCACAGTGTTGTCACTACGACAGAGTCATTCGTTCAGCCGGTGCACAAACCCTACCTCACCCTGTGTCAGGGGCATCGCCTCTGCAGCACATACAAGTGAGACAAACTCTCAGTCTTCCAGCACCAAACAACCACACACAGACGCAGTGCACAGAAACAACAGCCAAACCAGACATGTACAGCTTTTTGGGGGCAAAAACCAGTTCAGTTTACATCAAGAGACAGGCCTTTATCTGAAGATGTTTAGTTTATTAGGGAGTAAACAATGCTTGACATGTTTAGGAAGGGAAAGGGTGAGGAGCACAGTCATAAATAGATCTTGACTTGATGCGCACCCACACACGCATGTGCATTTTTCACAAAACTGGGTCATGGTGGCACATATTTGGGTAGAATCTAAATATCGAATACTTTGTGTAACTACGGGAAATGAACTGCTTGCCCACAGAGACTGGTCGTGTTTATTTTGGACTCTGTCTCCCTCACTCAGGCTCAGATGCTTTCTGCCTCCCACCCCCAAAAAAGCCCCCAGATTCTCCCCATTTTTTTTTCTCTTTTAGCTCTTCTCTCACAGCAAACTTGAGCTTCACTTTTAGGCATTTGTAATTTGTGTGCTCATTATCAAGGCGATTACAGGCCTGAAAAAATCATTTCTTTGTTTTTGCTTTAAGAAAGCACATCTCAAACTAGTTCCCTTTAGCTTTCAGTTTATCGCCCCCTGCAAGCTAAACATACCACGCTCTCAGCAGGCTGCAGCAAAAACTCTGATTTTAGATACCATCTCCAGCCCCTCCAGCCCTCTCTCATCTCTGACACACTCTTGGAAGTCAGTGGTCCGTGGTTCAGTATTCCACCAAATTACCATCCTCTCATCAGCATTCCTGCAGTGTGACAGATCATGGAAAAGGGTTTTACAGGCTGAACCACACACACACAGACACACACACACACACACAGATGAGAGTGATGACAGCATGAATTATTACAAATGCCTCAATGCTATGGGTCTGTACTTTGTTTCCACAGGACTACGTACTCGGTAGCATACCGACAGGTGAGCAGAGCAGCTTCTCCTTTGCATTTCTACCCAGAGTGCTGCCCGGGCTGGAGGAGATTTCACTCCCACAACTGCAACCAAGGTATTTTGGTGGGATGTGATGAGTTTCAGAGTCCTTTACTTCATTCTCTGTCCCTGTGCAGCTTCAAATGTTTTGGAGATTTTTAGAAAACCTGACTTTTTTTTTTTTCTGGTGAGAGAAAGATTAGAAGCTTAATCCCACTTTTATGTTTAAATCTAATATGAAGCCATAGAATACAGTTAGCTTAGCTTAGCATAACGGAAAGATTGTCTAAGCTGCAGTCTTGAAAGCGTCTAATACAGAAGTGACAAAGCTGCAGTTCCTCAAATGGCCACTTCAGGCTTGCTCCCAGAATTCCACCTAGATACCCTTGTTAACGTTTTCAGATTTAGAGCAGAAATAAACATATTTACAGCCTGGTACACTCTTTATAACGGTCACTATTTTTAGCTCCTCTTTGTCCGTCAGCTTTTTGCTTAATTTCCTACTCCTCAGTCAATTAGATTTGTATTTATTTTTTTTTTTTTTGGAACAATATAAAATGTGTTTGATTCTCAGGGTTTTTAGGTGGTGGTAGGTTTTTTGTTTGTTTTTTTAAATTTATTTACAGCTGCAGCTTGTGTCGATCTTTTTGTCTGAATCTCAGCAAGAATGTTCACTTCATCTGAGTGAGAAAGGCTCCGTTTCCAGAATCTATACTAACCCTTGCTATCAGCCATACTAAGAGTTAATATATGAGAGTGACGCCTTAATCAAATGTCTTTCACAGCTGTGTGCAGGCAGCCCTGTTTGAATGGAGGTACCTGTTTACGACCCAACCAGTGTGCTTGTCCGTTTGGCTGGACGGGACACCAGTGCCAAACAGGTCCGTGCGCTCACACACATTCACCTGCGCAGCCACCTCAGGAGCGTCTCCGTGTATATTCACAGTAGTTTGCACGTCTTTCTCGCCCGTCAGATGTGGATGAGTGCAGCGAGCGGCAGCCGTGCACCCAGCAGTGTGTGAACACAGCTGGCAGCTATCGATGTGCATGCAGGGAGGGCTTCACCCTAGTCAGAGATGGCCGTTCCTGTCAAAGCCTTCCTCCTCCTTCTCCTCCTGCCAGTCCTCCCTCTTCATCACAGAGCAGCCAGGCAACAGCGGGTCATGACACTGATGCAGGTAAATTAACAGGATAGGAGTGTGTGTAATTTTGTGTTATGCAGCAGCAAAGTGTCTGGACAGAAGAGAGAAACATGGCCAGCTTCGCGGTCCATTATTACTTTTGGTACGCGCTATGCCACTCTCAACTCGTACCGTGAGTAATAATGCACTGCGACTGGTGCCGACTCCAGACAGATGTCTTGCGGTCTGGCCCCGTGCGGCGAGACTGGGACCGATTGAGCTTTGATAATGACTCCTATGAGTCCTGTGAGCAGAGCAAACATCTGCCTCTAATAGAGCTCCCGTGCTAATACAGACATATTTTTATCCCACACACTCCATTAGTTCTCTTAAAAAAAGTTAAAATGTTATCTCCTACCAAGAAAAAGTCTCTTTTTTTCCATGTGTGCTTCCTGTAACTTAGCAACAAAAAATACAACCTCCCCCCTCCATGTCTAGAAATGTGGTTGTTGACCCCAGGATATTCCTTTTAACTCCTATTCTGTGTCAACATTATTGCTCTCAGAAATTTATGGAACATGAAAGTTTAAAGAAGACATACCTCGTCCTGATTTTCCCAACTTGGGGATTTTTTTTTCTTTTTCTGACTCACCACATTGTTAAAATCCAAAGGAGAGTGTGTCTCCTGTACTTGCAGAAAAAGAAATATTTCTCTGTAAAGTGTGCGAGATTGCCAAATTTCTCAGGCTCCGCTCCAAACTCCCTTCTGTTTATCAGAGCTTCACACAGAGCGAGCCTTCTCTGTTCAAAGGAAACTGCTCGTCTCTGTGACACGGCGTGATAGATTGGTGGAAGTATTGCTGAGTCTGCGAAAAGGACAGAAAAACACTCAGAAGAAGGGGGGGGGGGATAACAAACCAGAATATGACAGATTTTTTGTACTTTAGGAAAGCAGTGTGTTATTTGTCAGAGGCAAAAATGATTGCAGTGTTTTTGTAAGATGTTTTGCCTGAGATAGTTTTCTATTATTTGTGTTCACATGAACATGTCAGAGGGATATATATATATATTTTTTTTTTTTTTAAATGGGAACCATTGCTCTCACTCTGCCAAGAGTCTTGGACTACATTTCTACATTTCAGTCCTTACACCCTCCCGCCTGCATTCTTTTCACCCTGTTCTTGGCCAACACTTGTGTTCTCATTCCAGTTCCATCAACCCGGTCTGCTGGGGGTCATCGCCAGCTCCCCCCCTTTCCTCACGAACCTCCACCTCCTCCTCCTCACTCTGTTTCTCAATGTATTCTTGTCTCAGTAATGGACCACATCTGGGAGAGATTGAACCATTCCCAGTCTGTCTGCGGAAGAGCAACCAGAGAGCAGGGGGGGGTTCCTAAGTTTGTGCCCCAGTCTCAGTCCTGCCTGCAGCAGAGACAGCCAGGCTCTTCCTCATAATCAAGTCGCAGGAAGAATGAATGTTTGCCTATTTCTCATTCTGTCTTTCAGCTTGTCTATTGGCTTTTTGGGCCATTTCCCCCCTCTTATATCCTGCATTCCCTCGCTCTCTCAGCAGCTCTGCCGTCCTCTAACCGGTTTATACTTTAGAGACATTGCAGTGGTCATGACTCATTCGAGGAGAGGCTGAAGAGGGGCAGGATGCTCCGAGGAATCCTATGCAATATAAACTTCTCATCATTCTCACCCTTCATCTGTGTCCTGTCCCTTCTCTCTGTTCCTCATCACTTTAATTCCACAAATTAAGACCCTGAAATCTCCATGCTCTCATGTATACGTCTGCATTTGTGTGGTTTTCTGTAGATGGAAAGTTTGGCTTGGTGGAGAATGTGACAGAGGAGGTACAGAGTCTGAGGAACAGAGTCGAGCTCCTGGAAAAGGTACACAAGAAAACTCCAGAACACATGTTCAAACACATAAAAGCCACCTACTCTGATACCTCCCAGTCTGCCTCACCAGGAGAACGTCTAACATCTAAGCTGCTCTTTAATCCCCAACCAAAGATTTTTAGATATGCCAGACCCAGACAGAGGCTTTTCAAAACGTGAATGAATTTATTAAAATCCTCCTTATGTTAAACAATTATAAAGAGTAAATGGATGCATAGAAAAGAGCATTTTTCTCTTTTTCCTAACTTCCTTTCATTTTTCTCCCTCCATTAAGAAGTTGCAGTTGGTGCTGACCCCCTTCAGCAGCTTCTTCCCGCTGTCCCTGGATGAGGGCTTGTCGGAGAAAACCACCTTGCTGTCCCATTCTTTCCAGCAATTAGATCGTATCGACTCCCTTAGCGAGCAGATTGGCTTTCTGGAGGAGCGCCTCGGCACATGTGAGTGCGCACCACCTTACTAGTCATAGGTTAAAATCCAATATTTAGTTAGGTGTGTACACACATACATATACACCACACAGGAGGCCATGCAAAAGCTCAAATGTAATAAAATTCACAATCCAGTCCATCAGTATAATAAAATCTTGTGCCTCTAATGTAATAACCTCTTTGGCTATGATGGAGTACAGTAAATCGGACAAACCAAGTGAAATGATGCATTTTCTCTTAAAGTTTAACCTAATTAAAGCTCATGGATTTAGTTTTGACAGAATTTGGAGGCAATCAGTGTTAGACACACTATACTGGAGGAAAGTTGGTATAACTGATCACAAGCTGAGCATGATTTCACTAACTTCAGTCTATCCAACAATCACTACAAATACAGACTGTAAACTTCGCGGTGGCACTAGAGGAATTTATCCTCTGGCAATCAGGAATATTTGGAGAAAATTGTATGGCATTCTGTCTGAAGCTGTCTCAGCAGCTCTTGACAGCGTGACGCACACGTCACTCCTAATTTAAACACTAGCAGGCTCTGCTGCGCTCACTGCACTCCTGCTACAGTGCAGCTGTGCGTCCATGAGCCCACATCTCACTTGTATTTACATTCAGCCCCGTTGTGCTGTGGTTGTGTAGAGACTGCCAGCTGCGGTGGTTTGAAATAAAGATGATGAATAATAAATAGTATCCAACTTATGTATAGTATAAAGATTTCTATCAAACCTAAATTGTTTTTAATCCAAAAACATCAATATAAAACATACTTTCAGGACTTTTAGGACAATGGGTCCTAAAATTTCTGAAAGAACAATTTTTTAATCATAAACTTTATGAAATTTAGTTTTATTGGATTTCAATAATTGTTACTTCAGCATGAACTTAATAAGAACATTTTAAACCAATGACATCTTTCCTATAAAACATTTCCTTGGCCAGTATTACGGTTTATAAAATAAAAGGATTGTAACTTATTTGAATGGAAATCCCGTTGGATGGCGCTTTCAGCCATATTACAAAGTCCACAATTGTAAACTTAACTACAGCAGCTCTTTTCATCTTCTTCCCTGCAGGTTCATGCCAGGAGAATTAGCCTCTGAACATGACCGCCATCATTCCAGTCAAGTTACCATCGACACAAACCTGCCAGGTTGGACGCGTCGAGACTGCTGGCGTTTTCAGCAGAGAGACGGCAGGCAGCAGAGAGCAGCCTCGGTGCTCGTAACACTGCGATGTAATCACTTGGGATTTTTATTTTTCCCCGACAGGTTCATTTACTTTTCTTGTTGAATCGCTGTCACGTGGTTGATTTTCTAAAAGTAGCTGTTTTACGATTACATCACCCCAGGAACTCCCCTCAGAGTCAGAGGTCAAACTTGCCACTTAGTTTCTGTGTTTGTTTTTCATCAGTGCAGCTTTGTGTTCTAGTCACAGCCCCAAACTGACCCGGGGCATCTGTATTTATGTATTTAAATTATGATTACTTGTAGTTATGTCTCAGTGCTCCAACAGACATTTGTAACTAGTTTTGTAACATTTTGTAATAAAAATTCCTAATCAAAAACACTTGTTGCTAACACAACTTACTGAGTAATGTGTGCAGATACATAACCTTGTCTAGAGTGCTGATAAAAGATTGCAGTTACAAACCTACTGACCTCTTGTGTGTCCAGGAAATACTGCAACTAGTGGTAGAAGGTTTCAGCAGAATCAAAACACTCAAAAAATTATGTATATATGCATCTGTACTTTTTTGATAAACTGGGGTTGATAAGGGTGCAGTGGGTTTGTACAATGTTTGTATTCTGTAAATAAGTGGGCTCATTACTTTAGAATCAAGAAACTAGAGTACATAAGTCACTTAAAGAATATCAATCCATTTTTTTGGTTTTCCTTTGTTTTATGAAAAACTTTTTAGGTTTCAAAAAACATGTCAGCTGTGCTTCACAGTGCAAAACGACTGCAAACGTGCAACAAAATGTAGCAAAGTTAGTGTGGAATATTAATATGAAGTAGCAGAAAATGAAAATAGGAACAGAATACCTCCAGGCTGAGCCTGTCGCGAAGCTGGGGCATAATTTACTGCAACTTTACGTGCAACTCTGATGCTCAGGAGAAACATATGAATAGATTTGCTCTGATGGTATGTAGCAAACCCAGAGGACGGACTTCTAGAAACAGCTGGAACAAACTAAGTTCTGTCGAGCCTCAGATTAGAGCCATTACTGCCGAGTCTCATACAGTAAGTACTGATATGAAAACGAGTCCCAGGAGGAAGGCGAGACAGACATTTCAATGCACGACCAATTAAGAAAAAAGAAAAGAATTTATTTACTTCTGCAAGGCATTCACATTTACCCAGAATATGTGAAATCAAGAACACTACATTAAATATTAACCAGATACTACAATGGGCATCTATGCCATGTGTGCATATGTACACACATACAGTAAAGGACCACACATACACACACGTGCGCACGCACGCACGCACACACACACGCATGGCTCTGCAGGATGTCAGCTCTGTTCCTCATATCCATCTAAATTACACTTTAATAGCTTTGGTGAAAACAAACCTCTTTTTATTTTTCATCACCAGAACTCGGCATGAAAAGTGCTTTAAGAATACTTTGATTATTTTTCCAATATATTTTATATATTAGTTTGTAAACAACTGCAAAAAAAAAAACAAAGAAATGAGCGGGACTGTTGCAGAGCCCGTCAGCCAAAGCTCACAAATCACTCATCTGTTGTACACACCCTGCTCCCCCCCCAAAAAAAGAGAACAGAATAAATGGAGAGCACACATCATTAAATAAATGTATATGGTACAGGATCATTTTTGGAAAGAAACCGATTTGGTAGAGTGCTTTTTGAACATTCAAAACACCTGCTGCATAAAAAAAAACTGGTCTCAGAGACAGAAAAAAATAAAAGTAAATAAATTAAAAAATAATAATAATAATAAAGAAAAGATGGGTAGTGTAAGTAGTAAGGTCTTATAATCCAAACTGGTCTTGGAACTTGCCTGTAATCCTGACTCTCACATGTACCCAAAGCAGGGCTCACTAAAAGTACTGATGCACTCAGCTATGAACAGCAGTGTACAGGCTTAGTACCAAAGTACAGACAAACCCATTTACATGAGATGTTTAGGAAGTGTGTCTACAACAGGTCAGACTAAGTCTAACATCTAACGCTCAAATAATCACCTACGTTTGATGCCAACTGTATGCAAGACAACATCCCACTTTTACAGAAAAAAAAAAAAAAATATATATATATATGTATATAAATAAAAACCATAAGCTGCAATTAGTAACAAACAAATATCCTGAATGTTGCAGTACATTCTCAGATGGTGTTTGATGGGTATAATTAGTGATTTTATGGCTGTACGGTGAGCAGAGTGAAAATCTAAGACCTGGATATAAACTAAAGTCGGTTCAGTCAGTGGTTCAAAGTTATTTTCAGTACAAATCACAAAACATAAAATTGATTCCGAGCAAACTTGCTGAACAACCTGATCCATCAGAATTAAGGCCAAAATGTTGCACTTTTTAAATAATCAATTCAGAACATCACAACTAAAAATAACTCATTATTATATTATATAAAAAAAAAAAAACATAATCAGGGGTATCCCCTCACAAGCCAATCAACAAAATAATTTTCAGTCAGTCTGTTAGTACTTCGGGATTCCTCGAGTTAATCCTAATATATGAACAAATACTTGAGATCTAAATCATCTCTTGCTTATGGCAAGAACTGCCTTAAATCATTTGGAAATGCAAAGAGCAAATCGATCAGTGGGCAACTGTTGAACCAGGTCAAAGCAAGATGTTAAAAACGGGCTTACACCGGAAACCTCCCAAAAAGTCTTCGTCATGGCACAGCAGGTAGCTCGCACTTTGGAACAGTAGTAACGCTGAAACAGTTGGACATTGCACTTGATGAATTCATTTCTTTTGACACTTCGTATATAAGAAGGGACATAAACATGATCACTTAGGAGGAAGAGGGGAAGAGAAAAAAATAAAAATAAAAGCAGCACAACAACAACCAAAGCCAGACTAAAAATAAATAGAGCAGAAGTTTGGAGCACAGCTAGAGGACACTTGCTGCTCAGTGCTGCACAACAGCTGCTTCAATTCATTTTTGGAGAGACAAACTGGAAGAATGTACAATGACAAACCAACATACGACACTGAGATCTGATCAGTTCGCTTAACTCCATAAATTCAGTACAGATGGGTGCGGTTATACACAGTATCTTGCATTCCTTGCTTTCTGACATCATGAAGCATGTCATGGAGATATTGGTCATTGAGTTGAAGAGCTAATACAGATACAGAGTTGAATTCAGAGAGACGGAGCTAAAGAAACTCAGGCGTGTCCTTCCTTCCACATGGTCCACAGTTTGTGGAGACCCCACTCTGTTTTGTCTTTGGGAAAAAAGACTGGAATGCCAAAAAGGGGAGAAAATACTAAAAGCCAAAGGAAGGAAGGAGATGGGCTACTTTGAATTTGTGTACACGTGTGTTTAAGCATCCGAAAATAACTAAAACCAAGGCAGCATGAGAGGAAAACATAAATATCCAGTGACATTTATGAACAGAAAAGAAAATGCCAAAGTTTGTCTGCTTAAACAGAAGGCAGAATGGACAAAAGGAGGAGAAGAAAAAGGCCAAAGAAAGTACAAAATGGTGACAAAGTAAGACAATAAAAATTCAGGCTTTCCAAAGCAAGGATGAAGGTGGACAGAGCCATCCAAAAGGCATGCATGAGCAACACACATCCACACTGTTCGGCTTGCCGTCCGTCACTCCGCTCACAAAGTGCAGAGCAGCGCCGCTGCTGCAGCTGCACGGACAGTGAGGGTCAGGACTGACTGTGCTGTATGGCCAGGCCAGAGGCGGGCTGGACCAGGCGTCAACTAGACATGAAGAGCTTTCATGACAAGAGACTTGTGTCATGTTGTTTCCTGGCCAGGTGGTGGGACAACCTGGGGCGGAGAGTGAGGAGGTCTCAGGGAGGGATGGATGGATCTCAGAGGGAGAAAAAGGACGCAGGAGGAAGAATAATGTTCAGTGTCTAATGGGGCCGTTGCTCTGGGTTACGGAGTCAGAAAGGTCCAGGAAGGCAGAGCGCATCAGATCAAAGGATTTGTCAGACAGGGATGACACATCTTCTGAAGTCAACCCCTTTGTCTCAATCTTTGGAAGGATCTTCAATCTGATGCTTCCTGCAGGGGCAAAAACCAAAAAACTTTAGTCAGGAGTCTCAGGGAACATCAAGTTGCTCTTTTCATGCTCATGTCGATTAGCCCAACACAACTGAAAAAGCTAAGCAGAGTTACCCGATTTGAACTGCTTTTCTTTCCGTAGGTAGAAGTTGCGGTAGGAGGAGAAAACGACAGGTACGATGGGTACCTGTAAGAAATAAGACAAAATAAGAAACAATAAAGACAGGAAGGAAGACCTAAGACGATGCGCTAAAAATCAGTCAAAAGATGGCAGAAACGCCTGACTAAACCAGCAGTACATTCCCACACATACATACACACACAAAAACTCAGCATGACAAGCATTCATCTCCTCCACTCTGGCTAACAGAGACCGAGTAGCTCTCTCCCAAGGCCCCGAGCGGCCCTTCAACAGGACTGACTGAGCCAAACGCGTCTCCCCCTGGGGGCTGTCCTGTTTCCACTCAATCTGGCCGGCTGGGTACGAATGGAAAGGCTGCACTAACTCAGCAGAAGCAAATGCAGAGATAGAAACAGTCTCAAGTGTTTTAAAAAAAAAAAAAGAAAAGAAAAAAAAGCTATCAGGGAAAAGTGAAACAGACTGTCTTCACCAGATTTCAAATGAAGTTGCTCCACCACTTCACGTGCAAAAAAAGCGCTTTTGTTAACATCCACTTAACACTATTTGGAGAGCACGTTAGCGAGCTCTGAAGTGAAAGAACCCCTTAAGAAAATGTTCATGTGTTTTCTAACAAGGAGCAGCAGGCCTTTATTTTTGTAGCCTCTCAGCCCCGGTGCACGTCTGAACCAAACTGATATCAATCTTTAGCTGCAAGTTACAAAATCTGAGTTCACACATACATATACACATACACACCACTGTAGCCTGGAGTGAACCAAGCTGGGGTTTATGGCCAGATCTCATTCAAGAGTGTTTTTTTTGTGTGTGCGTGTGTAATTTATTCCACCTGTCTGACCCCAAGTGTTGCTATGAAACATTAACTGGAGAACAGAGACCTCCCACCTGCATGCATGCATGCAGAGATAAAGCTCATAAATTTGCACAGCTGAGCTGCAGCCAATCTGCACTGGGAGTCATGTCTGCTGCTGTCCCTCTAATCAGTTTGTATGAGTAGACTAGCGATGTATCAAATGGAATGGAGAAAAATATCACAGAGTGAAAGCACTCGAAAAATGTGCAAATAGTTACAAAGTATCTGTAAGTAACTGTAGCATTTCAACGCATTTACATATGCCCGGCTAAAATCTGTGCCATCTGTGTAGTAAATCTAGTTAAAATCATAATTTAATCTTGCCCCATATAAGGCCGCTAGCTCCCCCGTGCGTCTAGAATTAGCCCCTCACTATTTTGGGAACCAAAAGTTGGCAGAAGTTTCCTGAAATACCAACAGAGACATCAGAGAAGAGAATAAACAGGATGCAGTATTGGCCTAATCCACATGTATGAATCATGCAAAGTTAGAAGAGCTCTAACAAACCCAAAAAAGGTGAAATTTAAAAAGTCTTTAAAGAAAATATTTAAAAACCCACTTGCGCCTGCACTGCCAGGTGGAAAGCACCCTTTTTGAAGGGCAGCAGGTCGCCGTTTTGGTTACGAGTTCCCTCTGGGAACACCCACAGACGAATCTGCGAAAGTCATAAGACAAAGACAATTTAATCATCTTACATTCACCACCAAACACTAAAGACAGAACCTTGAGATGAAGATGTATCTTGCGTTAACAAGAAGCAGATTACCTGGTCCTCCAACATGGTTTTGGCAGCGTCAGCCATGACACTTTTGGCATCGCTTGTCTTCTTGCGGTTGATAAAGACGATGCCACCCAGCCAGCAGATGAGGCCTACTGTACCAGCGTAGATCAACTCCTTCTTAGCAATCATGGTGGAACGGTCTGGTAGGATCTCCATCAATCCTGAGAGAGAACGAGAGGCTTAATCTTCAGAATGGTGAAACACTGGAGCTACTACATATACACATTTTTTTTTGTGTGTAAATACAAAAGAACCACTGATTTTGATGCATTTAAACCAAATTTCATACTTATCAGAAATAAAATCAGGCATACCTGTGTGAGAACTTGAATACTCAAATGCATTTAAAGTCAACTGTTCCTGAATTACAAAACACTTGCTCTGTTTGTTTGAAAAGGACTGCGAATATGAGAGAACATTAAATTAAGGAGCACTGCAACTAAAAATGTGCTCTAAACAAACTGGACTGCTGCATTCAAGCTACGTTTGGGAAAAACCTTTCCATGAAGTCTTTGCATTGTGTATCAGAGACAACTGTAGTGAAAACAGGTACAGGCTGTACTCCCGCGTAATACCACTATGTACCACAAGATGGTGCAGTAAGTAACTGTAGCATCCAATCTGCATCCAAACTTAAAGCCATTTCCAGTTTGGAACATCCTCAAATAAACAAATGATCTAGTTTGTTCCAGACAGCTGGCCAATGGCATTTTAAAACCACCACCACAACACACACACACACACACACACACACCACACCATGTACAGGCAGTGTAGTAGCACTTGGTGTACATGCAAAAACAAATCTCTAAGGCCTTTTTAAAATCTTGCCAATGACTTAAAATATTTTGTGTCTTCTATAAACGATATAGCAGTTAAACACACCATTTCCTAATATTCCCACAGCAGGATATCACCACTGACTAGCAGTATGCAGCTCCTTTGTAGCTTCATACATCTGCTAATATGAGAACCTACATACAGCGAATGAGACCTTGCAATATAATAAATTGTATTCCTTTGAGAAATTGCTTAATATTCCAAGAGCAATGTACATTTACCATAAAGACATTAAAAATACGGCCTCTCAAAGCAGAGGGAGAGCCCAACTGTGGCATGTGCCATATTGCACCTACTCTCACACAGATAAAGCAGCTGGCCCAAATAAAATTTAAGATGAAGAGTTGGATAGAGTGGAGGAGATCCAACACAAGTGGTCAGACCAAGATTTCTGTAGCAGGGCTATATGCTTGAAGGATGCTATCTCAACAACAGCCAAACTGAAATTACATGCTGTACTTTTTTGCCCTTTTCACTGCAGCTCATTCACTAGCAGCAACAGGGGCTAGATGAAGCATCCACGCTTTGGCCTCTCCATCTTCTCTTTATAAACTATTCCTCCGATAAACAATAGAAAACAGCAGAGCAAGTAGATGCGTTTAATCCGGCTCAGGCAGGTGAAGTGAGGACTTACAAACGCTATTATAACATCCGCTCTAGGATGAGCATCTATTAATGGCTAGGTACAGCAGTTGTATGGCAACTTGGACGGCAAACAAACCACATGCTGAGTTTTGTCAGTGCTAATTAGATGCCTAGCTCTCCACCTGCTATCACTACCCTGGCCTTGAGCCTGTCCTAATCACTCACCGACACTGAAAAACACTCTCCCCCAGACACTGATGGAGAGAAAACGTACCTCTGCTAAGCTGGTGTTCAACACTCACAGGACAGGAAAGAATGAGGTACTTTTAAAAGACATTCAATATATCAACAACAACAACAACAGGAGCTGAAAAAAAGAATCAGAACCTTTCCACAGCATGCTTTTTTTTTATCTGATATGTTTCTAACCAGTGTGTAGCTCAGACATGACTCTGAGAGGCCAACACTTTCTAGTGACTGGTGTGTAAAGAAAGTTATCTGGATCATCCATCCATCCNAAAAAAAAAAAAAAAAAAAAGATACTAATGCAGTAGGTTGTTCCTCTGCCCACGTTTTGCCTCTTCACCCAGTTTTGTCAAATTCAGATGGCTGGTTTTGTGTAATCTTGCTTACAAACAAATAACACATGATCTCCATCTCAGCTGCCACGCTTTGCAGAGATTGTGAAAAATTTTCTTTGCTGACAAGTACTGAGTACCAGCACAAAGCTGGAATGCAGTAAACTAGTTTTAGCATGCCTACTGCCTATCTGAGACTGTAATCTGCTTTACTAACCAAAACCACAAAAGGTGGTTGGTTGCTTAAGTAAGTGGGAGTTTAAAGCTTGATACACCTGGAAAGCCTCAGCATTTGGTTCTAATAAGTTTGCGTAGCCTGAACTGACTTTCCCTTAATGAACTTAGCAATAAAGCTATAAGTGGTGTCACAGCTGATGTCTTTGCTCCACCGTTTATTTACTGATCCAAACCAGACTGTGACTGCCGCAGACAATCCTGCAGTCTCTGATCACAGCAATGTTTTTATGTGGCATAACCCGCAATGTAGTTATCATTTACATATTCCTCTGTTGCTGTTGGCACACAAAGGAACGCGCATCAAAGTGGAGCAGGGCTCAGAAATGCTATGCTAACCTACTATGCAGAAAAAAGAATTATGTTAGCATCATGAAATATAATGATTCTAGCTATACTGACATTGAAAATGAGTGATGAAGGACAAAGTCTGAAGCAAAAACAAGTTATATCTGGTACAATGTCTGCTGTAACTGAGCCGACTACACCAATACCAGTTACCTGGTCGCTTGTGTGTTTTCACATCGTGCACACACTGGCTCGAGGTGGGTGGGATATCACTACACACTGCCCACAAAAATCAAGTGACATGAGCTCTTCTGGTGACTGATACCCAAGATGTGTTCTTCTTACATTATTTCTTTATTTTTCTAAATTACTCTAATATGCGTATTTGGTTAGTGCAGATGCCAGTAAATCCGTACTGAAACTTGAGGAAGTGCGACACTAACTGGAAATGGAAAATGTTCGCCTTCAAAATAAAAGTTGTGCATTATCACCAAAACCAACACATTTCAGTAAGTGCTACTTTTGCTTTGAAGGGAAATGCTCTACATTTCGGGTTTGCATCGTGCATTTCATATTTTCACAACTGCTTAGTGAGTAGTTGGCGAGTGTTTGCAGATAACTCGGCATCTTCCATCTTACAAAGTGCAGGTGACTGTGGCGACTAGCGCAATCACAAGGAGGTTTTTGGTGCAGCACCACATACTGTCAATTTCACCTAGTGACAAAAACTACCCTCCAGTTGGGGAATACACATTTTTCCCAACTGACTGGTGGTTAGTGGGCCACTGACCAGTCTCTAGGCCTGTGTGACTGGGGCCATAGTGGAGCACAAAGGAGCAGAAAGCAAATTAGCCAGCAACCAATGAAGCTCGTTATCAGCTTTTCCATTCCTTATTTTGAGCACGGGGTAGAGATTCACCACACGAATACTCAGGTGCAGATTCAGAAATCCCCATGGTTGGAGCTTAACGGTACAGTTCTTCCATCTGGGACTCCTGCAGAGGAGTGCTGCTCCTCCACCTTCAGAACTGAGTGTTTCAAATCTGGTGTCAAATTACTTGAAATGAACTGGACTGGTCTATAAAACAATTCTTCCCTGGTGAATGTCATCTTTTTTGAGTCTGTATGGCTTAAAATGTGTTTCAAATTAGATTTTCAGAGTGCCATCACATGGACCTACCTGATGACAGAGCAGCGAGGACACATACTGTGTAAATATCCCAAGCAGGCGTCCAGCAATTCCCCGCCAGCTGGACCTTTACTGCATACCCACCCACCCTCCAATCGCTTGATCTACATTTCCTTTCTGTCTTTGTTTAGCAAATTACATTTTTGCTAAAATGCCAAAAATAACATGTAATAAAATTGAATCCATATCAAGAATATCTATCTTAAAAGCATTAAAAGACTCACCCAAAACATCCAGGGAGCTTTGGTGATTAGAGATAATGACATAGGGACCCTCGGTCTGCAGATGCTCCCAGCCGCTCACTTCAAATCGAAGACCCAGCAAATACTTGACGTGACGAACCATGAAACGGATGATCCTGAGGAGGCAAAGATTAATCACAGTGAGCATGTACTGGTTACTTATGAGGCCCGTGTGCTCTACATATTACTAACCCATTCATGAAAGGTAGGAGGTAAAAGTGGAATGTAAAGCGTGTTAAGCCCCAAGGTATTACAATACTGAGTGAGCTTACCAGCTGAGATATTTAAAATCCAATCTTAACCAGGCAATAAACTCACTACTGTCTTGGAAGACATTAGCTAAATAAATGTTCAACATCCACTAAGTATAATGCTCCAGTAAGCTTTAACAGTGAATGCTCTACCATCTGCCTCTGACACTGAATTCATGACACAAAGGCACTCATTAGTCAAACTAAATGCATATTTTTATTTATTTGAAAATACACACCTATAGTGGGAAGATATAATATTTGGTATATCTTATGATTTGGTTTGTTATTTAAAATGTTTAAAAAAATAGTCTCTGTTTTGAACAGTTTTTCTTTACTGGCATAAAGAAAAACATTTAATCTACTTTGACTACCATCATATCCTCAACAGGTATGCTGATGTGTCAAACAGGTGCATACATTTATACACAATAGACTGAACATTATTATTTCAAGCCACTGAACAAATGTAAGTTCAATATTTGCTCTTCTTTTAGTTCAGAACTGTATAAGGAATATATGGACATTTAAATGTTATGCATCTCTTTGCAAGATAGCTGCTCTCTCGGTCTTATCCTAATAGGCAGTTAGTACACAGTCCATCTATGAGAGCTTGTCTGCTGACAAGAACTAAGAGCTGTCTTTTGACCTTACAGTAATTATGCAGAAATCTATAGGCTTGCATGCCAACTCTCAAAGTATCTCAAAAAGTAAACTTTCTGGAGTTACAGTTAAAAGAAAAAAAAAAAAAAATTACAAGGGACTTTCCCTGGGAACTGTCGGGGCAGCAGTTCATGACCTGGAGCTATGGAGAAGCTCACTGATGCAATGAGACAACAATGAAAAAGGAAAAAATCTACAACAGTAACCAGCGTTTGGGACTGGCCACATCAGAGTCTTCACCTTAATCCGATTTAGATGCTGTGATATGACCTAAAGAGATCTGTACAAGAGTTCACTTAGTTTTTTTTCCCCCCACAGTGCACTGTGTATGATTACTCAACAAGTTCAGTGTGTTATTTAGTGAGCATACGTTTGTTTATAACTGTGATTTGAAGCTCTAATAATGCCAAAAGGTTCTTAAGCTTTTTTCCTTGCAACTGTAAAAAGTTTGAAACCGAACCATTTCACGTTTATGATTGAAACCGAACCGTTTCCTGTTCCTGATCTGTCTGGTCAGAGTTTATCTACTGTGACTTGTGGAGCTCGACCTTTGTAGACACAAACATGATGACGACTCTGAACTTTATTAACACAGATCTAAGGTGAATGCTGGCTTGGCAAATTTTCACTGTGACTCTGAGTTAAACCCTGATGAGACCACAGGGTTGTACCAACCTGCATGATTAAACTAAGACTGGTATTTTGTCTTTGGCCCACACATCACATTAAAGCCTACACTGCCCCTGGACAACACAGCTTTTCAATTTAGAAAATGCTTGAAAAGTCCGTCCGTCCGTCCATCCATCCGTTTATCCATCCATCTCCGCTTATCCTGTTCAGGTTCGCTTTGGAGGGGGGGGGCTTCCTGGGTGTTGCTGAGATTAAAAGCTATTAAACTATCAATGTACTGTAAACGCCATTCCAGGTGTGACACATGATGATACTATTGTGTACGTCAGCCACGATGACGATGGTGCTACTATACAGCCATTCTGTAACACAATACACTGCAAGACCATCATATACAAAACATTGCGATCTCTCCGTGAAATATGAGGCAAAAAAAGCATTCTATTCACTGCATGACCGCAACTGCACGTGATTATCATATTCCATTTTAACAATACGCCAGTTCAACTACTTAGCTCCCTTATTTACTTTCCCACGCTGTCTGTCTCCCACTGTGACTTCCTGCTTCACCACACTTTCACCACCATCATGAGTCTAGCTCTTAAATGCAAATCCACAAACATATTAGCAGCAACTTGTTTATGTATGTTTAAAAACATATCTATATTTATATGCATCACCAACTGAATGCATGAAAACTTCTGTGAACGTGGAGCTGCCGTGTCTCTCCTGCACGCTGTATGTTTACTAACATACAGGTTGCAGGTTGAATGTAACATATTCCTTTAGCAGATGGAGATTAGTCCAAGAAGAAAGCTCAACTAAAAACAAAACCCATGTGGTGATTCAGGCTTTTTTTAACATGACTTTGCAAAGATTTTTTTGATTAGCAAAACATCTGATGTCAAAATGTCTTACAAAGAAAGCCAAAGAAAGCCACTGCCCTTTAGCCTTTTTTCAGTTAATTTTGGATAACAAACTAGCTGCAACACACTAAAACTGGCTTCTGTTACAGCAATAATTTGAATGACCTTCCTGAGAAAAAAGCAGCAGAGCCACTCCCAATCTCGCCTCAGGAAGAGAAATATCACTTCTGTACATAATGTGCGTTCCTCGTCCCTGGATCATATTCCCACTGCAACATCTTCCTCCGTTTGTTCTCACAAAAATGCTTTCTCCTATTCTCCTTGTAATGTAGGGTAGTTCGCTTGCAACACCAGCTGCAAGGCCCACCAGCATGCTGATGTCTGACCTGGACCACACTCATTTTTAACCTCAGCTCTCATTTTGAGCTTAATTTTGTGTCTGTGGACAGAATCTGTCCACAGACACAAGTTTCAGCTATAATGGGTGTCTGAAGGACCACATTTTGCCAAGACGTATTCACAAGGTGAAAACTATCCTAGGAATGCTAAATTCCCCAGCTTTAAGGGGTTAGGAACATCCTGACTGATTGCGACTAACTCAAAAAAGGCATCTATTAATGGTACATGTTTTTGGATATTAAGGAAAATTAACAGACAAATATCTGTAAGGGATGTCACGACAATGAAAATTCTCATGACATCTGGAATGGCAGTGGGAAGCAGAAGTGTAGCAACAGGTCCTTTCTAACAAACACAGAGTTAAGTATTTCGTGTTTATGCTGAATGATCGAGGAAAAGTTAGACAAATAAGATGCTCTGGATGCAGCAATTTTATAAGAACCAAATGCTTTAACCACAGGTGTAATCACCTTATAACTGGATTATGAACAAAACATAATAAAAATGAAGTTTAAACAGATGTTCAGTTTAAAACACACATTTCACCACAAAGTTAGCTACAGTGATGATGCAGTTCCTTCCCTTTCTTAGCCCTGGCTGTTACCCTGCCTCTGTGTATATAATCAAATTATCCTCCTGGTTTGCATTTGCATTTATGCACTGACCATTGAGGAATCTAGAAATGTACATCAAATTCAAGGTGACTGAGTTTCAGTTTTTAACTTTATAACAACATGCTTTTAAAAATGCAAAAATGTTAAAATGCAAACTGCAGCAGCTAACACCAATGCTAGCAGTGCTCTTGAAGCTAACAGTGTTGTAATATTAGCTGTTTTAGGCTAATACAGTGATGAGCCACTGTTCAGTCTAAATATAACAAGTAAAAATATAACAAAAAAATTGATTTCATTGAACTGCAAACAAAACAACAACAAAAAACCCTGGTATTCATGCCAATCACCAGGTTTTTGATCTTGTTACATGCATATACACCAGGAACTGCTAGACTCTCCTTTGAAGAATTTGCACTGGACCTAGTTTCTGGATCTGTGCAAAAGTCCTTCATTTCTTTATATTTTGCTAGGAGAATGGGAAATAGCTGCACTGAAATGTGCAAACATACAAGGAACTACAGTGAGGCAAAAACAGAGTCTGTCTGAATTCCCTTAGGCAAGCTTTCGTGTCATTTCTTTACAATTTAAACTACTTAAAATTTGTTCTTTGCCAAGTTATCCATGATGTTCATCACTTGAGTAGCTTAACAAACAAACAAGCAAACAAACACATTCCTCTGAAAATGGTCAGGTACAAGGCCTGGACTGAAAATGGGTGAAAAAGAAGCAGCCAATGTCCAAAGAAAGTCTTTGCGAGACCTTCAGAAAGCTTGGAAAATTATTGCTTGAGACCACTTAAATAAAAAAATACAAGAAAGTCTGGCTTCTTGGAAGTGGAATATAAAGAAACGAGGGTTGGGCCAAGACTTTTTCACAGTATTGTATTTCTCAAAACAATCTCTTGACTGTAGTGTTTTTTTTTTTCTTCAGTGTCATCTAATTTTACCACACCAGAATTCTGTCAATCTGACCTCTAAGTCTTTTTTAAATGATCATAACCAAATAGCTTCTAGTGCATGTGTGCAACTTTTTCATAGTTTAAAGCCTAATCACGTAATCATAATCTTCACTATCCCTCAGATGCACAAATAAGAATTTCAACAAGCCCACGTCAAAATTATTAGCTTATTAGAACATTCCATTTACATCAATACTCGATTATTATCTGACCCTCGCAGAGCTATAGCTTTTGTACCATTTGTGAAATGTGGCAGCCAGGTACTGATGAATAGAAATGTATAAGGGCACATTTCTTTGGTAATCAAATCAGACAGATTTAACTCATTATTTGATAATCTAAGACATGAGAACATTCTTAACCTATCACTTCTGTTCCCAGCAGATGACAAACTCTCTAAAGAGTCTGTCTTGAAGCTCAGTTTACACATATGCTTTTGACTAGTAACCTACAGGGAACTTGTGTTAACCTTTAAACCAGAATAGTCTTTCGGTTATCTTGCAACACAGCAATAACAGCGATAACACGTTCAGTCTAAAGTAAACGCCTCAGGTTATGCAATGCCTTAGTGTTGCAGCAACTGTAAGTATGTTTAAGGGTAATAAAAATTATTCAGTAGAGGTCACTTATGATCAAGCCATTTTACCTTGGTTCATTTCATTATCAGTAACCCTGAGAGTACAATCTGAACAAGTGGATAAATCGCATGCAAACTGGCCACTCTAANAGCAAATATAAAACTGCTTATTGAGTTTATTCAAAAGTTTTAGGTCAGTAAGTTGTCAAGGGCAACAGAGCGACAGAGCTAACAATAGCTTCCTTCAGAAACGTAGGGCTAGAAAACTGGTTGTTTTAAATACAGCATGTAGACTTTATGGCACAGTTTCCCATACAGGGATTATGTCTAATCCTGGACTAAATACTTTTTCCTTTTGTGGTCTTCATTGACTTTTTCCTTTTAGTCTAGGACCATGCTTAATCCATGACTGGGAAACCGGCTGCATAAGTTTGAGTGGCAATTTTACCCCTTTGCATAAAAGACAGGAACACTGATCTCCCACTGATGTTCAAGACCATTACACAACATGGAACATGAGCTCGTGCAATTGTGAGTGAGAAAACTAAACCTCTGTCCTTTATCTGCTGTCATGAGATCCTCCCTAATAACTAATGCTGGACCCATACCCAGAAGTAGCCATTCACATAAGTGATGAGTAAGACCGTGTTTCCATTAAATCTAAACTAATGGATGTGTTTCAAGAAATTAAAGCACATCACTAACTGTAATTTGATGTGTTCATGGATGTTTTTGACCGAATGAACACATGTATGCCTGTTGTGGCCCACAGGTTTAATTCAGTAACCTGCAGCCTTTAGGCTTCGGTGTGACAGTAAATGTCTGTGACAGACCCCTCTGAATCACAGAGCTCTCTCTTCCAGTTCTGTCCGCTGTGTAAAATACCCATCTAAAAAGTATCTTCATTCTCTGTCCGAGATCTGACCTCAGTTCAGTCACTTTGTCACAGACAACAGGTCCAGATAACCTCTGCGCTGACAGAACGGTACACTGGTGCAACATGACTCCACCGGCACAGCTAACATGACTGTGACACTGTTATTCCTAGAGCACTGAGGCAGTAAGGTCTGCTGTTGCAACTGACATTGCTGCTGTCAGCAAATCAGGGCCAAGTGAGGTTGCACTGAGGATGGGGCCTCATAACTATTCAGTAACGCAGCTCCAATCAGGGGAAACTTGCCATCTGGCATCTGTCCCTTCAGGGTAATTACTGAAATGCAGTCATTTGTGTGCAGCAAGCCATCACCACTGACTAGATTTAACCACCACAACAACGTGGACGCTGACAGTAAGGCTCAGCTGACTGTTAGTTTGGCAAGTGTAAAATAACACCTTTGCAATATTTTGCCCCCTAAAACAGACATGAATATGAAGCAACTATGGCTTAAAGACACGAGTTACTCCTTTACACACTCTCAACAGAGATTTATAAAGGCAGAGCTAGATTACAGGATCACAGGGCACAACGGGAACACCAACAACTCAGTGGACACCTGTGTGGGCAGGGTTTCCAGGAAAGTGTATGCATAAAATACACCAAAAATAATAACCGTTATCTATAGATATTATCGCTGTACTTGCAGTGAGATTGGCCAAACATTACCCCAACGTCACATTAGCACCCTGGTTTTTAGCTAACGTCCACACGTCGCTACCGCCAATGTGTCAGAGGGGGCTATGATAAAAAAAAAATGCATCAAGGATTCGTTTATTTTCTGCTTAATTTCTTGCAAATTTCACAGTTTGCCAGAAAAGACATTCTCTTGCAATACAGCGTTGCGATGCCAAATTAACTCCTCGCTCCAATGAGACCATAAGTGTTTCTACTGAGAATAAAACCCGAAATTTTAATATAAACAACCGCTCCCGCTAGCCAGCTAACAGGCTAACGCGGGCTAGCTGTCAGAGGAGCGCCGCACGCGACAATTTCTGCAAACAAACTCACCTCATGTTTTCAATGTCTCTGCCTCCGCTTTTTAGTATGCAGACAGGTATTCCGATCAGGGCCAGGAGCATCATCCAGGCCACGTAAAAGAACTTTTTGAAATAAAAAACAAACGTGCTGCTGGTCCACATCAGGAGCGGAATAAGCAGCAGCGGGATCATCCACAGCACATCCATAGCGCTCCGCCACAGAAACTAGCAGCACCGACTCACGCTGGGTTTGGGTGAGGAAGCCGCAAACGCTTCAGCCAGCAACGGTGCGAGGGACCAAGGGGACGCACCGCGGCCCCGACAAACATTACACAGTGAAGTATTCCTTTAGGGAACCACGGCGGCCACGGTGCTTCACTCCGGCCCAACAAAATGAACATGAAGCGTTGCTCATCTGTTGCTAAATGGCATCATGAGGTGGAGTCAAATCGTCATCAGTTGTAGGGTTTTTTCTATTTCCGGTTGCTTGGCCACTACGTGGTCCGATGTCACCAGAGACGACCACTGATCAGCGGAGACAGTAAAAGAGAAGGACTTTGGTATCACAAACTACACATCACTACAATCATTTCTATTTGAAGCCACATGTCTTGTTTTTATTTCTGTTTTATTATTTATCTATGTTTTTTTGCATGGCTGCGAATCCAGAATTTGTAAATTCACTATCTCCACGTGGTCATCCTTACTTACAGCAGTTTGACAGCCGATCACAGCACAACATGTATAATTGGATTAGCAGTGATAATCCAGTCCTCGGCTATAATCTGACATTGTCCGTGGCCCTGACTGTGAAGTTTCAGCCACGTCCGAGAGCTCTGCTTGACATGATTTTGGAAGATTAGGTTCAATCAGTCATTAATCCTAATTTAATATCCTAATCACTGGCTGACTTTAAACTTGGCATCAGAGGCAGTAGCAAGGCTGTCTAATTTGCTCCTTGTGTAAGCAGTTAATTAAAAAAGAAACTGCAAGAAAGAGAGGAAACATGTTTTGATCCGTATGCATTTTAATGCCAGGGTTATGTTAACGTTTAATGACCTAACTGCATTTACAACTTGGTAAAGTTTACTTTTCAACCGGTAGGGCGTGATGGTGTTTAACCAGGAGTCTAACACAAACACAAACCACAGTCTCAATGTTTGTACTGTTAAAAAAAAAAAAAGGATGTACAGGGATCTGCACAATTATATGCAAATCCTATATATCATGGCTCATGTGTAATCAATCAGCAAATTCCGAATTGCATTTTCTTTTATTACTGCAATTTATAAAATAAATTGTTTTCCAAGTTGGTCAGAGATGTGAAAGTACAAATTATGAATATTGTGACTGTACTGAGTGGCAAAGGTCTTCTAGTGATATCTGGTGTACTGTACTTAATGTGCTAAATAATTATGAAAGTGTAAGAATAAATTCACCTGATGATGTAGCAGTGGTTATGATCCCGTTCATCTGGACGGCTGAAGCAAGGTGAACATGATGGAAGCTCGGAGTCTAAATGTGGGATGGAACTGCTGGTTGGGAAAGGTGGCATGAATTGTGCAATTTGAAATAGAGCAGGAGGTCATCCAAGCTCTCAGTTGCACTAAATACACACTGAGGGACAAAGCACAGGAGAAACTGGTGCAAGATCTCATGTTGGATAACATCTCAGACAACAGAAACTAGAGTTTCTGTTTTCAGACTTAACACTTTTTCAGGAAGCCTCAAATGAGGAACCTTCTTGTTCAGCTGGACTAGTAAATGGACTAGTTCTCGTATAGCACTTTTCTACTCTACTTTGCGCTCTTTATACAACATGCATCAAGTCACCCATTTACATCTTTTTACAGCTAAGTGTTTTCTATCTAACATTCACACAGTTGCATTGGAGAGCAACTTGTGGTTCAGTATCTGGAAACTTTCACATGCAGACTGGAGCAGCCAGGGATTGAACCCCCAGCCTTCTGATTAGTAGGTAACCTGATCTACCTCCTACAGCCACCCTGCATGAGTGCACGTTCTCCCCGTGCCTGCACGGGTTTCCTTCTGGTATTCCAGCTTTTCCTCCCACAGTCCAAAGTGCAGGTTAGGTGATTCTAAATGGTCCATGCATGTGCGGTAGATAAAAGGCTTGAAGTCCACATAATAGTGATGTAGTGTTTGGCTGGTCAGTAACACCAGCAAACGTAATGTACCGTAAAACCGAATCACCAAACTCTTTATAAAGAAAAAGAGAACTTTGTTTTTGAAAAATGAGCAGCTTTGGTTTTGTTGAAGGTTGATCGATTTTTACGTGTCTGCTACTAAATATTTTACCAAGAGGAGCTTTAAAAATTAAAGTCAGAATGGTTTCATCATACCATAAATAAATACATTTATCAGGCCACTGTTTGACTTAATATCTTTTTTTTTACCTAATAACTATCTAATATCTATTTTTTTTATGATTAGAGATGACCTGCAAAAATATGTGACTCATGGGTTAATTGTATATTAGAAAACGGGTCTATTTTTTCCTCTTTCTGCATACCACACAGTTATTACCTCATCATTAACATCACTTAAGTCTGAGGCTTTATCTCCTACTGTGTCAATGAATACAATCAACACAGCCAGCAGATGGCAGTGCAGACCCTTAAACCACAACTTGAGTAATAAAACTGAAAATGTATCTCCAAAAAAGGAGTTCACATTTTCCAGCAATTAAGAGCAAATTAAAAATTTAAAACACCTTCATTCAGCAGTTAATTCCCATGAAATGAATCTCTGTGACTCAAAAACTTAAATTGTTAAGCATCTTTATAGATTAAAATCAAACACATTTTCATTGAAAAATTACATTTTCTTTTAGATAATTTAAAACCACACACACACACAAAACAACAACTGTTAATTGAATTTGCATGTAAATGACATTTTAAAAAGTAGCGTGGGGAACATCTGGAGCTGTTACAACAACTTTAGCAGCACGACTGATAAAAGCCTCCAACCAAAGAGGACATTTGGCTTTATGGCTGTTAAACACAAAATTCACAAAAATAAACCAAACAAATGAAAACCATTCTACAAAGTCACATAGGGCTCATGTAGCGGGCAGGTATAGTTGAGACTACTGCAGAAGAGAATGCAGTCTTGAGTGTGGGAGAGACAGTGATGGTGCTGACGAGCTGACTTCTTGGTGGGGTGAAGTGACTGTAGGAATAAACACACACACGTTTCCTTGGCTTGACAGGATATCATAAGAATCTGATTTTCACAAAATCGGATACACTGAAGCTAATAGCAGCTTAAATGATACAGCGTATCGAATCTCACCAGCTTATGGCCTTAGGTTAAAGTATGTCAGGGCTGATCTTCACAGAAGACACGGCAGTTATGATGCGAGTATAGTGACTGCAAGGGGGAAAAAAAAGACAAATATCTATTGTTACACACAAGACAGACTTTAAATGGATACATCAAAACAGTCAAATCTGTGTCAAACAATTTACTCACCATTCCTAATCCAGGAGGAGACGGCAGCATTTAGTAATGGGGTTGCAGCAGCAATGGAAGAGCCTGATTGGCTAAATAAGAAATGAAATAATATAATACTTCATCACAGATCCATTACTTAACCAGTACATTAATAAAACATGTCAGTACCTCTGCTGAACAAGTTCCACAAACAAATGTCTGTGTGCCTCAAAACAGTCAAATCTGCTGTCTGTGCTGGAGTGGACGCGCTCTCATCTGCAAAATATCAAAAAGATTCCCAAATGATTTCTGCTTATCATAAAATGTTTGCGCTAAATTGACTTAAAGGAAACAGTTTTACCTTTGGATAAAAGTTAATTTCTTTGTCTTGGTGCTGACAGATTCTCATCTTTAGAGTCCAGTTCCTAATCTGGACCTCATCCGCTCATCATCACTGAGCGCTTGATCTTAAAATGTTATCAAGTCTACAGCTTTCATTAAATATCATTTAGAAAAAAATCTGCCATATCAAACATGCAGAGCTACTTGCTGTGGTGACCCCTTGTGAAAAAGGGTGAAGCCTAAAGTTCCTTTTAGAAAGAACGTGACAAAAAGGGGCTCTGGTTCCATTTCAATACTGAGCTCCACAACAGCTATGAATTATGGCAGTGGTTAAAATGTAAACTTTTTTTGCATCTCCTATCTTGTTTTTTTGTTAAATTATGAAAATAATTTTACTCATGTTTATCAGTAATTATTACTCATACTGTATTCATGGTGAGAACATGCAACAACAGAAGTTGGGTCTGTCATGGGTTTGGGTCAGTCTGGTGAGTTATAGATCCACAAACTAGTAACTTGCAGTCAAGGGTTCAACTTACTGCTCCTCTTTACAAGTTCAGGAATGAAATGATCATTTTGTCATGCCATATGTATATATACAAAATACGGAATCCCTAGCAACCACAGAATCTTACCATAATTTAATCCTTTAGTGAGAAACTATATAATTCATAAAAAACAGGAAGTGTTTAAAAAAAATACATCCAGCCATATTGAAATTTCAGATAAAAACAACATCAACCACAACTGAAAACCCTCTATGACCAACACATAGACATTTTTAAAGCCTTTATTTTTCCCTGGTCTTTACCTGGCTCAAACACAAACACATGTGACAAATATATTACTGACAGTGTAATCATAAATGAATGAGTGACTGTGTGTTTTCCATGGGAAAGGCTGTGTTTGAGGATGTAGTGGCATCAGAGAGCTTCTAGAGAGGATCTGACTGTGGTTAGAAGGCAGGAAACCTCAGTGATGTCACCAGTGCGTTGCCACTTCAGTTTTCACCCATGCTTTACCACTTTTGATTCTCATCCTTCCCTTGGATTCCCGTTATAGAAATATCTTCAGTGTAAAAACGCAGGACGTCTGGAGGAACAAAGGAAAACAAACATTTTCTTAGTAACTGTTCATTGTTGTTATTATTATTAATTAAAAAGCATGTTTTTTTGGTATAGATTGCACAGAATGTATGGGCATTTTGTATGGGCATAAAAGTGTGCAAAAAAAAATCACGACCTAAAAAAAAATACTATAAATATTTCTGACTTAAAGTATATAAAATACGAGTACCAAGAATATTGATAGGGGTGTGATTTTTTAGAATGAGGACTTCCCATAGGTGTGTTAAAATTGTGAAATGGAAAAGGGCTGAGGTGCCACCCTACTGAATTTTAAAGTCAACTGAACAAAGGTGCCGAACTATATTAATCATTTCTGAAATAAAAAAAAAATATATATATATATATAAAACTACACATCTTAATTAAACTAATCTGTGGGTTGAGAACTCTTCTAATCTACCTTACTATAAATGAAATAGACAGATTTATGTAGCCACTCATTTATTATCCAAACAGGACTCATTTATTGTCCAAGGTTCCCCTTCTGCAGGGCATGTATTTGTTGCATATTTATCTGCACACATTAGTGATAAGGTTTTCAAGGATTCAAGGATTTGTATTGTCATTCCAACACATGTAGTCACATGAGGTGAAATGAAATTTGCACTCAGGTCCTGATTATAAAAGCCAGTAAGAATAAGAAGCAAGCACGATATATATAAATGAGAAATAAGAAACACATTTACAGCGTAAATTGAGAATAAATAAGAAAATGTCAGAGTCCATTTCAAGTTTCAAAAAACTTTGGCTGGGAGCAGCAGAGACTACAGAGCAGCACCAGAGTTCAACAGTCTTACATCCTCAGGGAAGAAGTTGTTCCTTCATCTGGTGGTTCTCCTCTTGATGCTCTGCAGCCCCCTGTCTGAGGGGAGGGGGACAAACAGTGTGTGTGCTAGGTGAGTGGGGTCCTTCAAGAGACAGGAAGACCTTTTCCTGCATCTGCTGGTGAAGATGTCTACTGCCTGTACTGCTTTCACCACGGTCAGCAGAGGCTTCTTCTCTGTCATGGAGCAGCTGCCACAGCACACAGTGATGCAGGAGCACAGGGCACTCTGCACCACACATCTGTAAAATAAGGACTGGGCTCCCAAGTCGAGCCTGCCTCAGCCTCCTGAGAAAGCAGAGGCGCTGGTGCCTTCTTAACGAAGGAGGAAGTGTTGTTGCTCTTGCCGTTTGAAAGTCTGCACTGCCATCTTCTGGTTGTGTTGAGTTGTATTAGCTTAAAAAAAAAAATGGAGATCAGATAAAAGGAAAACCTGCTGGGGATGGCTGCCAGTAATATATATATATATATATATATATATACACACACACATACATACATACAGTGGTGTGAAAAAGTGTTTTCCCCCTTCCTCATTTCCTGTTTTTTTGCATGTTTGTCACACTTACGTGTTTCGGAACATCAAACCAATTTAA
>JASGAU010348719.1:0-25948 GCA_030220045.1 Australoheros facetus
GTATTATTGTAGGGTCTTTACCCACAATACAAAGCGCCTTGAGGCGACTGTTTGTTGTGATTTGGCGCTATATAAATAAAATTGAATTGAATTGAATGCTGTAATCTCTGTAATAAAATGTTATGGTCAACAGTATCAAAAGCTGCACTGAGGTCCAACAGGACAAGAACAGAGATGAGTCCACTGTCAGAGGCTGTAAGAAGATCATTTGTAACCTTCACTAATGCTGTTTCTGTGATGAATTCTGAAACCTGACTGAAACTCTTTTATTCCTCTGCAGATGATCAGTTAGCTGTTTTACAACTACTCATTCAAGGATTTTTGAGAGAAAAGGAAGGTTGGAGATTGGCCTGTAATTAGCTAAGACAGCTGGGTGGTACTGCCAACTTAAAGGCCTGTGGTACACAGCCCATTACTAGAGACAGCTTGATCATATTTAAAACTGAAGCATTAATTAATGGCAAAAATTCTTTGAGCAGTCTTGTAATCTAATAGACATGTTGATGTTTGATGAGGAAGTAATTATTGAGCTTAACTCAGAAAGATTAATTTGAGAGAAAGAGTCTAAATAAATATCAATAGTATTGAAAATAGCTGTACATAATGATACATCTTTATGACCATTTTTTTTCCTCGAATGCTTAAAATATTATTTGTGAAGAAATTCAAGAAAAATTTCAAGAAGTCACTAAACCATTTGAAGTCACCAGTTATCCTACCCAGAGTACCCAGCGAGAACCCACACAGACAAAATTCCACACAAAACTCGGGACCATTTTTTTTACACTTTTTTGTAATAACCTCTATGTTCATGTAACAGAGGATAACCTGCAGAGGTCACTTTAACACCCCCTTCAATTTTTTTTCATCTCTATCAACATTCTTCATCCATTTTCATGGCATAAGCAGGCATGCAGACACACAAACACATAGATATTCACACAAGGAACTACAGCTTCCTTAAACAAACCTGTTCTGGGGCATTTTCTGCAGCAAGCTGTCTCCTGGCAGCAACAGTGCATGCTGTGTTCAACAAGTTAGCAGGCTCAGAGTGAGGCAGGCCTCCCATCAATGCTGATTCTGGTGAAACCAAATGGCAGAAAATGTTGGTCACATTTCTAGTATAAATCTACTGTGTCTGTGTGATACAACTCCTGACGATTAAAAAGACAGGATGAAGAACTCTTTTTGGATATGGGCCTATAGGGGAGCACTGCCCGGCAAGTCTGTGCATTTTAAAAACAGTACTGTCATATAAGAACAGAGTTAAACAGCTGAATCATAAATGTGTTACTGCTGCAACACTGACAGCTTATAGGTGCTTTTCCCAGTGATGTCTAACACCTTCATGTCACAGCGCAAATATTTTTTTTAAACCAAAATCTTTATCCAAACTACACAAACACTGTTGCATTTTCATGGTATAATATACATTATATATCATTATAATGTATATTAATGTATATAATCTAGTGTGCCTGCCTAAATGCCTACATACTTTGGGGACTTGTGAATCTGAACCAGACCATTTTCATTTTTAATTTAACGTCTTTAAATCTTTATTTGTTAGCTGTTTTCTTTCTTATTTAAAAGCTGCGTTGAGGTAATTTCTTATTTTGCTGAGTTGGTTAATACCGTGTATATTTCCCTGCAGCACTCCCTGCGCTGGTTCTTGCTTTCTCGGTGGAGACTCGAGCTCCAGCCTCTGACAGACCGGATCAAACTCAAAGCTGGGCTCACACTGCCGCCCAGGGGCCAGCGGGGTACTCGCAGCAGGGGCCTCTCTGCAGCTCCTCTGGATGATCCGCCTCCTGAAGCGCTTGTATGTGACTTCACGGGCCTCGTATTGTCCCTGAAAAGACAAATAATATATTTATTATAATAATGCAATCTCAAAATAAGGATATTTAACATTTATTAAACATTAACTTCATATCAAACTCCATAATCACACTAGTGTCAAGAGAGCAGCATTAAGAGCCTCACTTCCGGTTAAAGGTTTTCAAGCAAAAGTGTCTTAAATGCTTTGAGTAGAGGACGGTAAGGTGTGACCCCCTACAATATTATTTTCAGCTTAATTGTGATATTCCCCCCTCAGTTTAATGTTATACTGCATTGTGCTGTGTAAAGTTTAAAAACTAACAAAAATGTTTCTGAATATTTGAAATATATTTTACTAAGCAAAAGCATTTTTTTTCTCCCACAGCTCGCTTGGTGAGTATAAACTTTTCAAAGCAACTTGCTAAAATACTGCAGTTATTAAAATGCTGTTAGGTGGTTGTCCTGGAAGCCACTGCGCAGTTTGCGTTTGTTAGGGTATTTGTAGTGCTAATAATCGGTTGCAGTGACATTCAGGCGTGTTTCTACTGGTTAGATAGATTTTTTTTTTTGTCAGACCTCTATAAGCAGGGGTGGGCAATTAAGGGGCCACTTGAGAAACTGGAGCTGTTGTTCTATTGAGCAGAATTCAGCTTTCCACAACAAGGGGAATGAATTGCTCACCCAGTATTAGGATAAGGGATAAGAGGGGTGGCATGAAACAAGAGAGCTTACAGGTCTGCAAGTACTTGAGGTAAAATTGGTATGTGTGTTATATATATATATATATATATATATATATATATATATGAATTGGGATCTTTTTTATTTATTGTATTTGTTTATTTTCTTGCATAGAATCTGTGTGTACTCGTTCGACTTTAACTGATTGCCTAAAAATGCTCAGTTTTAGTTTTGCTATATTTTCATGCACTCGTGTAGATGGTAGTCTTAGTTTTCAGGCCTCCTTCTGCAAGTTGCATCAACAAAACTTGCAAAAACTAAAACTTCAGACATTATTTTTAAGATAATTTTTAATTGGCTCTTTAGACTAATTGAAATTATACTTTATACCCACTAATCTAGCGCAAAGTCCATTAGTGATTTATTTTCTTTACAAGTAGTTGCAGATTTTAGTCCCATTTTACACCCAGCATTCGTCACATTGCTTGCATGACTATTTATTTATTTATTTATTTTTAATGCCGCTTAGTTTCCGGTATAGTTGCTTGTATTGTTTCTCCGTCGAGCTTAACGCGACTCTTTCGTCTGGTCCGCCCCAGCACTTCTGGAAGGAGAGCCCCAGTTCCGACCACGGTTCGTTCTTCCTCCTCCAAGATGGAGGCGTTAGGAGGTTATCCTACGAGGTCCTCCAACCCAAAAGCAAAAAAAATAACCGTGCTGTTGAGCATGACGATGGGTGTGGGGTGTTTGTTCCTTCTGCAGACCCAGCTGGTGAAACCCAGAAAACCGAAGGATTTTTATTCTTTCGAGGTGAAGGACGCGAAGGGGAGGACGGTTTCTCTGGAGAAGTACCGAGGAAAAGTATGTCCACATCATCACCAGTCGTTTCAGATTGAGAATAAATCTGCCTGAAACAGACTTGAAGTTATTCTGTGGCGGTGGAGAGCGGGATTTATTTTGCAGAATATACATTTCTAGGAGCATTTTCAAAATTGCACACTGATCCTGATCCTCTCCTTTGCAGGCGTCCTTAGTTGTAAACGTGGCGAGTCACTGCCAGCAGACGGAGGCGAACTACAAGTCTCTACAGGAGCTCCACCGGGAGCTGGGCACTTCTCACTTCAACGTCCTGGCCTTCCCCTGCGGACAGTTCGGGGACACGGAGACCGGAACCAGCTGGGACATCGAGGCTTTCGCCAAGTCCACCTACGGGGTTACCTTCCCGTTCTTCAGCAAGATCAAAATAATGGGATCAGAGGCTGAGCCTGCTTTCAAATTCCTCACAGGTTGGGAGAAAGGATTTTTAACCAAAAAAATATGACTGCAAGATCACTATGAGAGCACAGAAACTCTAATTATATATTTATACCTCCTCTGAGTGCAAGTTTCTGATGTATTTATGGATGCAGCAGCTTTCTGCCAGGAAGTAAAATTTGGAAACCTCAAAGGATTCTGCCCCTACCTATTTTCTCAGGTTGAGATATCTCTGAAATCATCACCAAGCAAATATATACTTAGTCACACCTGTATTCCAGGTACAGGTGTTGATAGTCTAAGCCCAAATTAGATTAAGTAAAGTCTATTTTTGCTTCCCCCTGAGAGGAAAATAACCTGTTACTGTTGTAAAATGTGGAGCTGAACATAAAGTTTTGTATTTTTCAGTCACCCCAGGGTAATTTAATCAGTATTTATGAACATGATGCACCTGAAAGAAGACCTGCAGAACAAGTCTATGAACTCGAGAGGTAACTGGGATATAAAGTATGGTTCTGATTTATTCTTTGATTATGAGACTTGATTGTGTGAAATGTCAATTTAGTTTCATATCTGCTAAAAAATTTTTTTTATAAAAGCGCATTTTCTGTTTATCGAGATGCAGAATTGACACTCAGGCCCATATGATAGAAAACAGAATCTATTAAGATAAAATTACTTTAACAGACAATAACACAACAGTTGTTGCATCACACTATCAAATTAGATATGATGCTACAGGATTTCTTTTATATTTAAGCACTTCTGTTGTGGAGAAGCCCTGCTGGAACTGGTGCTCACAGTTATCTGCTGTTAATTTTCAGGTTTGGTATTTGCTCTTCTGCAGCATCTTCAAGCTCAAGACAGATGGACATAAGCTCAGTGCTGTACTGTGACCTCTAAAATAATTATGATGGCTATTAAATATCTTAACATGTATAATTTAGGATTTTGGGCAACCTTTGGAATTAAATCAATGTTTATAGAGGTATTTTAGAGCCTGGTGGATCTGCCTCACAGACGCTGTTTTTGATTGGTCTCAGCTTTAAGGAATCTTATTTGTCGCTGCCCATCTTGGATAATACACTTTAACGTTTCCTGGTTTAAAATCAGATCAATTAAAAAAAAACTGAAATGTGCAATTAATAACTGTGCTGTGATGTGTTGTTTGTTTTTTAGATTCTGTGCAGAAGCTTCCAAAGTGGAACTTCTGGAAGTTTCTGGTGAATCCAGAAGGGAAAGTGGTCAGATTCTGGCGGACAGACGAGCCCGTTGAAAGCATCAGAGAAGAGGTCACAATGATGGTGCGGGAAATCATCCTCAAGAAACGAGTGGAGCTATAATGCCCCTTAGTGATGGATACTGGACATAGCACGGCTTTGTGTCTGCGCTTCCTGTGCTCAGACAGCCGGGAGGGACCGAACTGTTTACAGTGAGTGTTGCTGGGAGGTTGTTGCTCCAGAAAGATGCAGGAATGAAATATGAGGCATGCAAAGGCAATCAGTCATGCAATGCAGGTCAGAGTGTTTGTGTTTGTTTGTGTGTGTGTGTGTGTGTGGGGGGGTGTAAATGATGAGCATTCCTTGTAATGACTTTTGCTGCAGTGGTTGTGTTGCTTTTCAGATGTTGGCATTTTAAAATGTTCAGCTTGCCTTCTTGTCATCTCTTTCCAGTGTTTACATTAAAATTTTTGTTTGTTTTTTTTTTAAGATGAAGCAAAATAATTGAGCCTATTTTGACTGATTTTAACCCAGTAAACTATGCAACATCTATCCAGCAATAAAATGCTCTCATAACTATTTGATGTAACTAATGATGTGAGGATTTTCCCATTTAGGTTTCTTGTAGATTTGTTGTGAATATTAATCACCTTTATTAACTGAATAATTGTAATCCCATTAGAGGTGTTAAAGTATTGATGTTAAGGCCACATACATTGATATGATGCTGATACTCTGCATGTTGTAGCTGATCTTTTTTCTTTTTTTTTTCTTTGCCATAGCATGTTTCTGAGTCTGAATATTTAATATTGTGAACAGCTACAAGAAAAATAGCATAAAATAGACACAGACTCTGAATTGTATCCAGTGAAGAGTGACTGCAGACATCACTGCTGCTGTGGATTAAATGGACAGTTGGAGGGCAGCAGCAGGTAAGCTGGCACATGAAGAATCAACCAGCTAACAAGACACTGCCTTCCAGCCGCCCACTATTCAACAACTTCACTTTTATCTAAATTTTCTCTAAACTGTTTTTATTTTCAGTGATACTAGAGGCCAAAAAAAAATTAGATATACAAAATCTATTGAAAATCAGACAAACTCGGCTTTAAAATATTATTTTCTTTGCGGAGTGGGGAAACTTTTAAAAGTCATATTGGGCATCTACCGAGCCATCTGGGATGCTTGCATCAGTATCTTACCTGCGAGGTGCATGAAGGTGCATGAGCACCAGAGTGAAATGTAACTGTTAAGGTAGCAGAGCAGTGTGAGCTGGCCAGAGAAACGTCAGCTAACATTACACTGCCTCCCAACCAGCCACAACTCTGAGGCCTTTTGCACATGTGAATGCAAATGTGTGGATTTGACTGTGCTGTGCTGATGTTGAGCTGCTCAGTATTTATCAGTATGCAAAGCGTACAATTTTCTCCCAGCTTTATTCTCAGCTGACTTCTTATTTGCAGGTGAGTGAAGTGGGATATGAAATGTGTCGGCAAGCATGTTTTAGGTGAGGCGCAGTGAGGAGTGCAGCTGACAGCTGTCAGTCAGATATCACAGCCAGCAGCAGTACACTGCCACCCTGCCACCACGAGAGCAGATGCAGAACGAGAGGGGAGCAGCCGGCACAATTATGTTGAATATTTTGATTGTTTTAATGCCAAATTCCCCTTTTTTTCCCCTCTTACCTTGAAGGGAAAGTGTCGCTTTCTTAAAAAAATCTCTCCGCATTCTCCTGATCATGAAAGCAAAAATAAAATCAAGCTCAGCTCATCATCACCTAAAACTAGTTTCTAACATCTTAGTGTTCGCTTCCAAGGAATTATTCACCAAGTTGAAAATTTTACAAGTGTACTGTAAAAAATATCAGTGATTAATGTTATTTCTTTTTTTTTATATCACAATACATAACATATTTACTATGCTGTGGTTAGGGGAAACCAAAGAGGAAGAGTCCCTATGTTTATAGTTTGAGTTGCCTGGTAGCAGCACCAGCAACCGACCCTAAGTAATATCGCTTGACTGGTTCCACTGAGGCTATTTTAATAGAGCACAACTATTTTTACAACCTACTCACCCATTTGTGTGATTCTCCACTCCTGCGTTTCCAGCGCATCTTCCCTTCCCTTTATGTGAGCAGGCCTCAGTCACCATTTTTCCTCTCCCTCTCAGCCCAAGTGAGGACACTGACCAGGTCATGCCTGGTGCACCTGTCGCCTCCTCTCCTGCTCCTCTCTTAAATACTCTCGCTGGGCGGACAGCGGAGCGGGAAGCAACGTCCTCTGCTCTGCTATTGGCAGTTAGGTCTACTTTTTCCTGTTTTTAATTAACTAGCCTATAGACTTACTCCTATTCAGAGATCCCCTTCGCGTGCTGGTTTCTAATGGAAACAAACGGACAAAGTAAAAGAAAAGAAAAAAAAGAGCAACGCGGTAATGTTATAGAGGTGGAGGCGCCAGCGTTTTATCATTTGATGGCCTAATTCAGACAAGGACAAACTACTTCACCTTTATTTCTTTAGGGTGGTGTCAGTTTACACACTTAATCACATGGTTTGCAGATGCAGACTCATTTCGCTTGTTATGTGAAGAAAACGTAATTTTAAATCTATAGGCTGATGATGATTATCAGCTATAGTTGCACCTTTAAAACGCACGCGATTTTTTTTGCAAAATTGCATTTAGTTATTTTAGATGTTCTGTAAAATATTTTAAAGTAAATTCAAACAACCTCAGCAAATACTGAAAATATATAGACCTACTAATAAACTCCCAGTAAATTCAGAATTACTGATTTGACTTTATGCGTGGTCATAAACGTGTAACGGCTCCTCAGGTGGGCTGTCAGTAACCGTGTTGTGCGGGTACAGGCCGGGTGTAGCGGGCCACAGCGTTTAATGAGGAGCTGCTCTGGCGCTAAGTGGGCTGAACGGCGCGAGCGGACGCACGTTCTCGCCACCTGCCACTTCCATATGCGCTCGCACCTCGAGTGCGAGCCCGGAACTGTGCGACAGGTGCTCCATCAGGCTGCCATAGAGCCCAAATAACACATTAAAAAAGCTCACCTCATAAGATAACCAACAGAAGCCTTTAATTTATCAGCACGTCCAAAATAAACAACAAAATATGCTCCGTGTCTGTGGTTTTACTTTTAAACTTGAAGGGAAATTTGCCATATAGTGTAGTCTAAATCCACCCAGTTCTCATTCACAAAATAAAAATGGTGAAACCATGTTTTTTTTCCTTAATGTAAGTTGTTTCAAATTTAAACAGCCTACGTTTGAGGCAGGCATACTTGTGGTATAGCCTAAATTTTGCTCACTTAAGCTATTCCAGGTTTGTTTGTGTGTTTGTTTGTATAATGGGTTAAATACATATTGGCCTTCATTTGCCCAGGAGCCTGTGGCACCTCCGTGGCCTATCAGGCTAAATCAGTTTCCCTCCACTCCCTTTCCCGCTGGACTCCATCTGGTTTGCAGCCTCCTTCCAGGTTTGAGTTTAGTCACCTTAGAAACTCATTATGTGTGTATTTTCCTGTCCCCTCCCGCACTGTGCCCCGCAGTTTGGCGGTAGTTTAACCGGTCAAATGTGTCGCAACCAGCTTAAACAAAGCTCTGCCCTGTGCGCCTTGTTCTTAAGAGATCTGCTGGTCAACGACAAAAGCATTTGTTTGCAGTAAAAGTGGCTCAAGACCCGGCTGGGTGTCGGGCTAAGCTGATGTGTAGATTTGTGTTGTAATGGAGGGGCTGAAGATTGATATGGCACAAATCTATTAAAGGTGTCTAAGTTGGGCTACTTTAAAAATAAAAATAAAAAGGGCAGTAGGATGTTTGAGCTGCATATCTATCTATCTGATCAGATATAAGAATCTTCCATTTTGACATGTTGACTCTAACACTTCCTTCCTGACCTTTGATCTTCCCCGTTTCTCTCTCTTTTTGAACAAAATCGAGATGAACGCAGCTCTGCTTTTGTATGTGATTAATAATAGCAAAGTCACTGCAAGCTTCACACTCCTCAATATTCTTATAGATTTCTTCCTGACACATTTCTGTTGCAGAGGCTAAACTGGTTTAAAGTGGCTATTTTACAGCAGTGCCATCATAAACAATGAAGCAGAAATATATGAGTATAATAAGGAAAAAGAATTGGATTTAAAAGAAAAAGCCCAATGATTTTAAACTCAGAATATAAATTTGCCATCAACTGTTTATCAATTGTCACAGATGCACCTAACATGGTCTTAAAATAAAGAGTCAGGCCTGTGTCAATCAAACCTCCATCTCGCCATCAGGCTCTTCTTATCTCCACCTGTGTGCTTAAATCTGGTGTTTATGACATGGCTGTGGCTCAGGAGGTAGAGCAGGTCACTTACTAATTGGAAGGTTGGCGGTTCGATCCCTGGCTGCTCTGGGCCGCATGTCAAAATATCCTTGGGCAAGATACTGAACCCCAAGTTGCTCTCCGATGCAAGCGTTGGGAGTGTGAATGTTAGATTAGATACAAATGGAAGTACTTGTATGAATGGGTAAATGTAAACATGTTGCATAAATGCTTTGAGTGCTAAGATAGAGTAGAAAAGCGCTATATAAGAACTAGTCCATTTACCATGACAGCAGGAGAATCAGTGCTGTAAACTGTCCCCAGCCACGGGTCTGCATTGCTGCCTTCACTGCTCTAAAATAAACAGGCCCTGGTTGTGGAAGTTCATACAGGTGCCTGACCTAAGATTGGACATCAGCCTGCAGCTAAACAGTTCAACAGCGGAGTGGAGGGAAGGAATATTACACCACAGATACTCAAAGGTCAGAATTTGAATTGAATAAATTTTATTGTCCCACATGGGAAATCTGTCTTGGATAAACAGTGCAGAAATTAACATCCTCTTTAGATAAGTGAATTTCTTCTTCTTGCTTTAATTTGCTGTTTTTTTAAATCAGGTTTTCTGATTTTCTGTTTTGGGGATAGATGGCCCCATGACAGCTTGGATATGCAATACAGACAAAGAAATGTTTAATTTTCCAAAAAGGATATAAACAAGGATGTTGGCTGCACTGCACCATCACTCAGTCCCCTCTTTCAGACCGCACAGTCACTCAGACAGAAACAAAGCTCCTGTTTCTTAAAGTAGCTCAGAGGGTTACATTTGTTTCACTGCTCAAACAAGTTCACAGTTTCTTTCCATTTGCCTAATTTAATTTTCACCAAAGCTCCTTTATCATCATATAAAAAAAACTCAGTGAGCTATATAAATATGTTGTACACACATTTTTTTTTACAGTTTTTAAAACACATTTATTTCCAAATGTGTAAAATTATTGGCATTTTCCAAGACAGAAAATATATAGTGAGATGTAACCATAAATGGATATTAAGGTATGTAAACTGAAACACAATGTAAACAACAGCTTGGGCAGTATTATTTCATTTAAGTACCACTTCTCTGAACGATTAGCTTACAAGCTACCTGAGGAAGACATCATTGAATCATTTACAGATATCACCACTGATTATAGGTTTAACATTAACAGTTGCAGCCCGCACACACACTTCCTTCCAGCCTACAGACTTAGGGCACCTTCATACGACTAATTAGAACCACATGACATCTCCAACTTCACTTGCTAATGTCTGATTTCAGCTTTGGTTGGGAACCCAGCGAAAGCGGTATCCGCCCTGCTGAGTCCTCGAGGTAAAGGCGTGTCCATGAGGAAAGACCTGGGTCCTTATGGTGCAGTGTTCTCTAACAGAGGTTCTAAAAGATGAGACACTCTCTCCAGCTTCTGCTGCATCCACAGTCACGGCACTGTCTTTAGCTATGGACGTCTGCAGGCCTGAGAATGCACCATACATGCGTATAGTCTCTGATTCCTGTTGCAATCTTGTTTCAGTAGATCTGTTGTGCAGGACAGCATTGCAGCGTGTGCTAATATCCCTCAACATGTCCTCCACTGAGTCAGAGGATTCTGTTTCATATCCTTCATCAAGTCGCTGTCGCTTACAGGGACTCAGCGAGGCTTTATCACCACCACAAGGCATTACTGGTTCTCTTACATGTGAGTCTCTGACGGTCATCAATTTCTGAAAGAAAATGACCAAAGTTAAAGACCAATAATAATTATTTATGACAATCCAAGCATGAGAGGTTACATAATATTCATGATGAATCTTAATCTGACTTCAGTTGTGAACTTACTTCAAGCACTGAGGCCAGGTGCTTTGCTCGACTAGCCAGCTGCCTGAGGTGAAGGTTCCTCTCCTCAAGAGAATCGATCTCTTCTTGTTGTCTGTGAAGGGACTCGTGGAGCTGCAAACACACAAAGCAAAATATGTTCAGCCATGTGACCAGCTTATCCTTTTTTTTAACGTAGGCATAACTAACTTCTCTACAGTCTTTGTGTTTATATGTAAACAAATAGTTATTTCAAATATAGCCCTAATTTACTTTTTTTTTGGTCATTTTAAGCACAATATATGCATGTTGATTTCCCACAAAAATCATTCACACAAAAGTTGTAAAGTCAAGATCAAAAAGACTGCAGGGCAGTGGTCCATGTTCCCAAGATTTTACCTGTTTGTTGACTGCTATGCTGTGTTCCAAAGCCTTTCCATGGCAGTCTGCTATCCCTTTCCAGGGATCTCCATGCTGGGCAGGTGGGTTGCCTGTTTCTGTAGATGAATTAACCAGACTGTTTTCTGGAGAGAAGTCCCGCTGAGGGGTGAGGGGAGGTATTATACATCCTTGAAAAGGTACTAGTTCATCTGGAGACAGATTTCTCTCCAGTGTGGTAGGAGACTCTGACAGAGAAGACAAACACCCAGGGATTTATTCAATGTGATTTTTGAGGATCTCACTGGTGCACGATTTTGATTTTGATTATATTAATTATTATAGCGATGGGCAGCACTCCAGCAGCTTAGAAGGTTTAGGTTTCTCACCTGCCATGAAATCCAGCCCATATTCTCCAAAGTCTTGGTCATTTGCATCTGACTGGTTTACCTGTGTAGGAATAAAACTGACCATCAGTACATGCAGGTACTTCATATAAACAGTCATTAAAAGAAAAAAAAAAAGCATCATAGCAGTTTTACCTGAAAATCCCACCAGGAAAAATCAAGACAATATGACGTTATAGCAGAATATGTATCGGTTGTCATTTCGGTGAATGTGTTGTGTCGTTATGAGCGCACGCTTGTCTGTGTCAAAGAGGCAGCTCGTGGAAAAAGGTTGGCCCAATTTGTAGCCTGCGTGTCATGAGTTAACTACAATGACATGTCGTGTAGGATTCCAGCAGGTCGTGTCAAACATTAACAGAGTGACCTGCAGATCTACCACCATCCTAAAGTCCTAAAGGTTTATCGGAAAAGCGTGGATTCACGTTGTTACATTTAAGCTGCATCAGTTACATCGAGATGTCACAAAACTGGTGTGACTGATGAGAGCGCGCGAGACAGAAAGAGAGCATTTCTCACCTGAGACCCGAGGGAGTCTCTCTCCTGTCTCACGGCGGACGGACAATCTTCCAAATCATCCCATGCAATGGTGGAGAAAGCTGCAACACAGGAACAGTGGGAACCCGGAGTGTATTTGTGCGCTCACACTGGCTTTAGGTTGAAGTTCAGCCATGGTGTCAGAGATGAGCTTACCTTGTTCAATGATGCATGGAAGCTCAACATACACATTGACTGGACTGCTGCTTCTTGGCACCAGCACTTTATCCTGCAGGTAGAAAACACTTTAAAAGTCTTTTCTGCTCCACAGAGGTGAATTGTGTGTAGTGGATGCAAAGGGAAGTAATTCAAACCGTTTTGTTTGCGACAGCTCTCCTCCAGGTTTGCCCCATTTGGTTGGGACAAATACCATCAAACGTTTTTCCATCTATTTGCATCTCCGCCAAATTCAGCTCTGTCTGCAGAACTGAAGGGACATCATTTGATTTAGAGTTGATATAGCCGACGTTCTCCCGGTCTGTGTTTCTCCATACCGCGGTTTCATACTTGCGACCCAATCAAATGCACCTATTTGGTCTCCAGGGAGTAACAGCGTCCTCGGAGATTAAACTGGTGCAGCATAACGGTTTTCTGATCTGAAGTGTAATACTCGTGCCGCGCGTAACGGCGCCATTAGGCTACAGCAGGTGCTCTTTGCTTCAGACCTGTCTTCGCTCAGCATGCAGCCAAAAACTCCCTGCGCCAGAGGGGCATGGCTTCTTTTGGACATACAGTATTTATAAATACTCAGAAAATGCCTTATGGCTCCTAGATTATTGTATGATGTGCATAAACAGTGAGTGGAGACAATAGAGAGGCTGTGTAAGCTGATCATCATAAAATCTCCAAAATAGCTTATTTTTTATTTATGCATTATATTTATCGTTACATTATATCATTATAAACAATCCCTTAATAATTTATAGAATTGCATTTTTATGGCCAGAAAAGTCGGTGTGTAATTTCTATTCAACTGTGCGTAAAAATCTAGTTAGATTACAAAGCCTGTTGCCACATTTAAAGATCAGTGGAAACGGAAAAGAGCAATTACAGCCGGCAGCTCAGTAAACACTCTAACAAATGTCTCTATTAATAAATAAACAAGAGTAAGTCTATAACATTGAACGCTCCTGTGTCATTGTGTCAGCAGGGCGAGCTTATAAATCCCCTAAAACTGACCAAACTGCGTTGGCACAATTCGGTTTCAAATAATATAGCCAACGGTAAACAAAGAAACGTGGTTTAACTGACCTTCAGGCAAACAAGCACAACAGCCTATAAGCTACAAGAATCAGTGCACTGATTCAAGTACTATTACTCACAGTGCCTTAGCCTCATATTTACAGCACTTTCATACCACATGTGGGGTGGTTTATTAGATTTAGACCAGTCAGAAAAAAATATGCGCGTTCTGCTGGCAGGGGTTTGGCATGTTGTCATCAGTCGTTTAATACTGCAGTGCTGTGAAAACAGAGACTCTACAAAGGTTTATTTCCTTGGCTGCTTATAGTTGATTGATTTATTTCAAAGGTCACCATAAGCTAAAATGAAATAATTTCATATTTAATCGCAAATTAAGAGACCAGGACAAATGCATTTACACATCATTTTAATTAATTATAACAATCAATTCATTACAACACATTTTTGAGATCCTTCATTAAAAAGTTTCCAAAAGTGACAAAACTCATAAACCTGCAGCAAATAAACTTGTATGCAGAAAATAATGATTTTTGCATTAGAATTAATGAAAGATAAAATAATATATTAATATACTTCATTTATATTTAGTAAATTAATATAAATAAATAAAAAACAAAAATACAACATTGTAAGCATCCTGTAGCTGTAAACAGCTGACTGTCTATGAGGTATATATGAGGCTTCTGATAGACACCTTACCCTCACTTATTTAAGATATAACAATGTAACCCAAAAGAAGAGGGAGATTTGACATGCTGTTATGAAAATAGTGGCACTCATGTAGTCACATAGTAGACATTACTTCCAATGTCTCCAGGTTTAGTGACACCAGCAGCTTTAGGTTTTCTTTACATTCCTGAACTAGACTCTGTTTGCATCTCTCATGATCTTCAGAGTCCCACTGATGTTCATGTGAATGGATGGTTTCGTGCTCAGGAAGACCCCGTTCAGTTTTCAGTAACTCACCAGCTACTCTCAGTGCACAGCTAGCAGTCAGTGATGGTGGGTATTTGTTGAAAGCATAGTCTGCAAGACTCAACTCGCAAACCTTTTGTGCAAGTTTGCTGCACTGCCTGGACGTCTTTGTGTCAGGATTCATTCTTGAAAATCCGTCATCACTTCTGTTCCCAGTCACCAGCTGGGCAGCCTCAATGCAGTTGGTGTAATAGTCGAGGAAAAAGGCCAGCGTGGGTGCAGAGAGGCGGAAGTTAAGACGAAGCAGGACAAGACATTCCAGGTTGCAGAGTTGCTCTTTAGTGAACACATTACAGCACAATGACAAGAGATGGCTGATTCGTGGTAAGCAAACCTCCACCTGCGTAGAACAAAGAAAGGGATGGTCGAATGATATCCAAAAAACACAAAGCATCCGCTTCACCAGCACGCCACACACAAAAAGACAAACCTGTTTACTGGCTAGGAGAAGTGCAGTGACACCTAGGAGCTGAAAGCAGTCAGAAGCCACAGGTGTGGATGCCAGGAACCTGTCCATGATGTTCACTGCCAGGCAGCAGCACTCAAAGGACAGATGGAAATGTTTGTGTACAGGGATAAGCCAGCTGACCAGCTTACACCGGGCCTCTGCAGTCAACTGCAAGTAAAACACAGTTACCACCATAGACAGCAAATTTAGAGAGAGCACATTTAAAAAAAAAAAAGTTGTCATAAAGGTGCAGCTGCACTTGATGCGCTTGCCCTCTCATAATGTACAGCAAGCATACATTTTCTTGCATTTTACAGTACACATTATCAGTACCTGATCCTGAGATAGTCATGTGTTCTGCATCTCAGTAGTTTCTTTAGTTAAACAATGGAAATAAATATTCTCCATTATAGTGGAGGATTTAACTATCTCCCTTTAAACACAAAGAGTGAATTACCAATTCATTTTACATGACAAATATTTTTGGATAGAAGATGTGAAATCAGTGTGTAGCAAAGGAAGCATTTTTTTTTAAATTTTACTATGCAATAATTTTTTTTTTAAGTTGGCAGATAAGAAGCCTAATGAGTCAAAAAGTACAAATACAGGTCTAACACATATTTTCATATTTTTATGATGTTTTCCATTTAGTTAAAAGCTACACTGCAAGTGTCTTACTTGTGGCTGGCGTGCCAGGCTTTTGCAGGGATGAAACTGCGCCTCTTTCTCCCTCTGGATCATAAACCCGATATCTCCGTACTGACGGTACCAGCTGCAGAGCTGTCCTGCGAGAGTCTCTGGTTTGTCTGAACGGAGCGGGGACACGTCTTTCTGAGGAATCGGGGAGGATGCCAGATCTTCCTCAAAACCAGAGTCTGCCAGTCTGGACACGAGTTTCTGTTTTCTGTTTCGAGCTGTCTGGCGCTGTTGAGCCAACGTGAGCGCTTCTGCAGAAGGAGACGCGCCGTTCATTCTTCTCCTTTTGAGAACACTTTCTAAACCACGTTCATCGTTCACAAATGACACCATCTCCAGTCAGACTAGAGCCCGTCTGCACACAAGCTGCTGGTCCAGTGACTGCGTACATAGGCTGCAGAGGACAACGCATCCACGGCAGCAGTCTCCTGGATGCTGCTTTCTGGATTTAGTGGGGAGTTCTGTGTGATGACGTCAGTTTTCGCGGGGTCTTCCCCGCTCATGCATCACACATTTCTCCTGTTACCCTAGGCACCCGTGGCTAAACAATCACTGCCCCATCTAATTAATTATCCTGGACCATATGTTATACTTTTAGATCTATTACATGAGAGCGAATTAAAAAGTCAATAGATCTCCGCATATAAAGGAGATTCAAATTTGAATCAAATCATGCTCTATAACACATTAACAGATTTTACTCGTAAAAGGTCTAAAAATAAAAGCACACTTTGAACTTATTGAACGCGCTTTAACTTGTTGTAGAAAAACGACTAAATTTACTTAGACTTGATATTTTACAGAATATTTCATATGAAATATCTGAAAATTAATACCTCTATAAATGTTCACATGTGAAATGGTTTACATGTATTAAATTTAAATGTAATCTTATTCTTCACGTAATCACCGAAACAACAACAACGATGATAATAATAATACAGCAGCTGTTGTTTTACTCATTATAATTTCAAACATTTGGCCATATCAGCTCATTTCATAGCAAATTATAAAATAAAATCTATATGAAACAAGGTGTATGAATAATTTAAATACTATAAACAATGCATAAAGAAAAACAAAGAAAAAATGGCAAATATTTTGTAAATTTTGGCAACTGGCACGAGTTTTCTATAAATTTTAGAGGCCGAAAGTAATAAATCTGTGTAAATCAGAGTCAGTTAGAAAAAATGTAAAACATAGGATTAAATACATTGTATTAAAAAAAAAGGCGAACATAGTATAAATAAAATTTTTTTCCGACGTTAATCATTTGTTAGGGTTTGCACTTTTCTTTTTTTTTCTTTTTTGCGTGTTTGTGTGTGTGCGCGTGCGCGGTGGGCGGAACATGGACGCTGACGATTAGAAAATAAACGGCTCCTATGTCACCTTTCAAAATCTAGTCCAAGACAAGAGAGCATGCAAAGTCAGACCTGAACAAGGCTTCAACCATGTCCTCTGTGCATTTGCAAAAGGTATTTTAGTGAATTTAACAATATTTTTGGATAGTTACCGCAGGCGTGTGACTAATGGCTGCCTTTACCTCAGCTGTAGTTGGACAGCTTGACAAAAACTGCAAGAAACAGCGACGATAGCCGCTGCTAGCTGTTAACCTTAAGTGCCTGTGCTAGCAAGCTAAGTATGTGTAGCTAACGTTAGCATTGCTGTAACTATGTGGCTGCACTCTATAACTTTATATGTGGTAACAAACACAGATTTATTGACGAGCTGTGTGGTACAGAGATGGTAAAATTATAAACCGTCCACTCGAAGCGGAAGAAGTAACAGAGTCAAATAATAACGCTGGAGAAGCTAGTAAGCTAGCTAACGTTTACACCGTGTCATAATCTCACTGTCGCGCAGTTTGGGTTAGATTGGATTAGACTGCAACCTTTTATGTTTGTGCGTAAACTGTTTCAACCAACAGCGGTTATGTTGTTACTAGTATTAGTAGTAGTAATAGTGACATGAAAATCAGCATTGTTAACGTTAGTTATATCACATGGGTAAGATTTTATTTAGAGCTGTCAGCGTTCAGAGCCAATAATAAAAGATGGTTAACGGTTAACCCGAGTTTGCAGAGGTCAGCCAGTTACCATTTTATCACTCGCTAGCTATTGGCTCACCATGTTCAAGCAGGTGCTGAACTGAAAAATGCAGCAGCGCCTAGGTCCTGCAAAGTTGCGCAACAGTCTAGTATGGATTACATGACAAAATAACTGAGTAGTTACAGTCAGCGTAAGGTTTTCTACATGCAAATTTAAAATATCCAAATTAGCTCACTGCTTCTTCAAACAAAGCACTTCTGCAAAAGTCAGAAGGTTGTCAGGTGACCCTTGGTTTGTCAGTGTTGTTTTGATTACATCAGGACTATTTCCACATTAACTGGACATTTTATCCTGCAGTTTTAGCACAACTGTGTACCATGGAAAACTCGGGCAGGCCTTACCGGGCTAAGCGAGGTGGTAGGGAGCGGGGAGCAGCAGCGGCAGAGAAGGGAGAAAGCTGGTGGATGCAGGACCAGTTGCAAGGACAGAACATCCGGTCAGACGGAGGCCAGCAGGCCAAGAAAAACCAATGTGGGCCCTACAGGGCCAGCCCTAAGAAGGGAGGGCTGGGGCCCCTAAGCCGCTCTCCTGGTGGATTAAGAGGTGGGCACAGCCCCTCACAGAGGGATGATCTCCGGTGGTTCACAGGTCCTCAGGAAGATAACTGGAGAGAGCGCTCCCAGCAGCACCGGAGGAAGGGTACACAAGGAGAAGGTCCAAAGGAGGACAGGGAACAGGGACGAAGAGAATCCACAGATGATAGTTCTCATAAGTCAGGTAAGGGTTTGGAAATCAGTCTCTAAAGAATGAGTGGAACACTTTCAGGATTATCAGTCAGTCTATTATAAAAGCAAACTACTAATTCACAGTTTATTCTCTTTTTGACGTTTTCCTTTTCAAAGGCAAAAGGCGGAGAAACCGAAACAAGAAGAAATCTTTTGCTGAAGAGAACAGGGGTCTTGTGATTGAAGAGTCGGTACTCTCAAACAAAGAGGTCCGCAGCATACGGCAAGCAGAGAAGCGGCTTAACAGGGTTGAGGTTTACAGCCTAAAGAAGGTACAGATTCTCAAAGTCTATTCTTTTTTTGGGAGTTAAACCTAAAAAAATGCATTCTTTCTGTTGTCAAACTTGCTCCAGTGATTCAATATTTTAATTTTGTCCGATGTCTGTGCTTTCCTTTTTTTAAAAATCACTTCAGAAGTCCCACAGCAACCCTGCTGCGCTTTACAGCTGTGCCCTGTGTGACGTTTTCCTGGACTCACTGTCGGAGGCTTACAGGCACATTCGAGACAAACGGCACAGGAGAAGGGCCAAGGTACGAAATGCTGTTAGTTTATATTGACTGTGCTGTTATTGTGGAGTAGTCGTTTTCATGCGTTAAAAGCTGTGACGAACACCCCTTTCCTGTATCTTTATTTTTGCTTATAGGAGAGGCAAGAGCAGGTGATGCTGACTGAGATCCTACCTCCCAGTCCAGAGCAGATCAGTGCAATAAGTGCTGTACTAGATGCTGTCGTCCAGCAACATGGGCTGACTGACCAGGATGTCGAGAGGAGACGGTGTGTTGTCTCCACCATGCAAGACCTTCTCCTGTCCGTCCTGCCTGGTAAGGCACACGAGGAAATATTTGTAACGGATACTTAATTTAAATGAATCCTGACACTGTTGCAGCATTGCAGCAAACTGGTTCCTATGCTTAAGATCACGATGTATATAACAACTGTATTCTTTCAGTTACTTTAATAATAGTAACATTATTGTCCTGCTTTCACCCGTTCGTAGAGATCCGACTCAGGCTTTATGGATCATCTTGCACTAAACTTGGATTCAAGGATTCTGATATCAACATTGACATCCAATATCCAGCTCACGTGAGTAAACCAGTGTGAGTTCAATGATGTGAATATAGTTTTAGTTCTGTTCCTCTTAATTTTATTATGATGGTAAAGTTGGGAAATAGTGACACCCCCCCCACCCCCGAGAATAATCAGTAGAAAAAAGGCTTTCATCAACATATATGCATGTTTTAAGTTACAAAGGTTTGGACTGACATTATAATGCATCATTTAAGGTAACAGAATAAATAAGAGATTACCATAAATGGTATTTAATATGTGGCAAAGGTAAGTTGTGATGGTGTGGGTGGGGAAAATGATTTTATTGCATTTTAGATTTCACAAGTTATTGTGTATATTGTGCTTGTAGCCTACACTATATTCATGTGTCTTTTTTTTAATATTGTATTTATGTTGTATAAAGGATTTGAAATGGAATGTATTCACAGATGCATCAGCCAGACGTCTTGTTGTTGGTTAAGGAGTGCCTCTCTGTGAGCCGTGAGTTTTCATTTTACTGTTTTTCAGACATATGGAAGTCAGTCATGGTGTCGAGTGGAAGGTTTAAATTATTTGTTGTGCTATTCTCAGCTCTCTTCATTGATATGGAGGCCGATTTTCATGCTAGGGTGCCTGTGGTCATCTGCAAAGAAAAAAAGAGGTCTGTGTCATTTGCAGTTACATGTTTGTTTGTTTTTTCCTTTCTTGCATGCAAAGAGGATATAGACAATGCTCATAGCACAGGCTCAAGAGCACCAAACTCCAAATGAAAATGAACTCTCCACCCTTCCTCCCCCAACAGTGGCTTAATCTGCAAAGTTAGTGCTGGGAACGAAAACGCGTTCCAAACCACGTCCTATCTTTCTGCTCTGGGCAGTCAGGAGCCTCTCCTCGTGCCACTGGTTTTGGGCTTCAGACGCTGGGCCCAGGTATGTTTCCAGTATAGACCAAGCCCTGTTCCTCAGATTAGTAAGGCAACTTGTAAAATTCACTTCACTTCACTCTTTGTTAAACATTGCATTTGTTTTTAAAGATCTGTGAGATTGACCGTGCCGAAGAGGGGGGACTGCCGCCGTACGTCTTTGCTCTTTTGGTTATCTACTTCTTACAGAAGCGCAAAGAATCTCTCTTGCCCACCTATTTCAACCAAGATGTAAGTCTTTATTTTCATTTTAGTCCTTTAGCTTGCTTTTCATTATTGGCTCTTGCTAGGTGTTGTTTTTTTTGTTTTGTTTTTTACATAAACTAATGCAAACATCTGATTGTCTTTAGATTAAGGTGTTTTCACTCAGCAGATTGTCAGACTTCAACCTCACGCATGTAGAGGATGGCTGTTTACACTGGGCCTACACCCCTTCCCCCAAGGAATCCCAACCAGCAGAGGGCACCTGCAGAAAGGGGAAGGTAATGATGATGACACATCATTTAACAACTGAGTCTGCTGATTCTCTCTTTTTTTGTCAGTTTGATATAATAATAAAAAAAATTGTTGGTTTTTTTAAGATACAGTTTTGTAGATCAAATTATTTTATTTCCACAAAAAAATATAAACAAGCAGAAATTGGGAATCCTCTGATAGTATAGTTATAATTGATCTGTCACAGGAAAGATTTATTTTTGTCATGTTCCATCACTCAGAATAGCCCGAAAGACTATCAGAGCACAGAAAATTGTTTCTGAATAAAAGATAGTTTTGACTTTTATTCGGAGACAGTTAAAAATGTTTCAGTGAAGCTCATGCATACTTTTGTAGTAATATGAGTCTTTCTGGTGTGTTTTTTTTTTTTTTTTTGCAGGTTCCACTGGTGCTTCAGAGTCCTCGTCCACCAGTGGAAGTTGGGCTTCTCTGGGTTGAAATGCTTCGCTTCTACTCCCTGGAGTTCAACATGGCTGAGAGTGTAATCAGTGTGCGGACCAGTGTCGTCCTCTCCAGAGAGATGAAAGACTGGCCTAAAAAGCGCATCGCTATAGAGGGTCAGAAGCTTTTTTATATCTGAATTGTTAAAATCACTTTTATGTTTTGATACTTCTGTAAGGAGAAATGGTCACATGGAGAATCTGTTTTATTTCTCAGTTTGATTTGATTCTGCTCAGTCCTAGATTCTTATTTTTGAGTTATGCGTTAAAGCAGTGGTTCTCAAACTTTTTCTTGCATACCGCACCCCAGAAGATTCAGTAAATCTAAACCAGCCAAGTTGAATTTCACTTAATAAAGGTCAGTGTAACTTCATGAGCAAACTCTTGTATATTTTCTCTGTTTAAAAAATAAAACACTCCCCTCATTTTTAAATACCTGGATGTCTGTGTCCTGCTTGCAGTGGTAGGGGTGCCCTACCAATGTGGCCCAGCCCACAGTTTGAGAACCACTGATGGAGACTTCTCTTACATGGTGTAATGTTTGCAAATGGTTCTGTTTTCAGACCCCTTTGCTGTGAAGAGAAACGTGGCCCGCACAGTGAACAGCCAGCAAATGTTTGAGTACATCCTCCACTGCCTCAAAACCACATACAAGTACTTTGCACAGTCACTCAATACACAAGCCGCTAATCACAAAAGAGGCCCAAAGGGAGGACGTATTCAGGGGGCTAATGCTAAGCCTTCGAATGAAGAGAGCGCATGCTTGTCAGATTTCAGTCAGCTCAGCATTCATTGTACAAGTCAACCTAAACCTATAGAAAATGGCCCAGAGGACTCTGATTGCATTATTGAGGAAGAGGAGGAAATTGAAGAATTCAGTGACTCAGATGAAGAAAGGGAGAAAGAAAAGGTGGACCTGGGCAAAAGCAGCGTTTCAGAGGATGAGGACGATGAGGAGGAGGAGCAGGATGAAGACATAAATATTGATGTGGACACACATAACCGGCAGCACCTGGACAGCTTCAACACAGAGGATGAAGAGATTTTCCTAGTTGATGAGATCTCAGGGGAGGAGCATTTGTCTGATGAGGAGGGTCCAGATTTAGACACACCTGGCTCAATGGATGAAGAAGAGGAAGAAGAAGTGGATTCGGCACCTATCGAAGTTTCTCTTCTACCTTCAGAGGATCAAATTAAAGATGAGAGCCCAGAAAGTAAAGACAAGAAACAGAGCAGACTGTCTTATGAGTTCACCAAACAAGCTTTCACCAGAGGAAAGGTCCGTTTGCCTTCGCTTGTTCGCAGTGTTTACATTCATGTAAATCAAAAAACGAATACATTTCATAATTTAACTTAACGTTTTAATGTTGTGTGATAATTATTTAAATTGTAGGTGAAGAAATGTTAAATTGTATTTCTCCTTTCGACATCATTAGTCGCACATGGTCGTGTGCAGCTTGTGCAAACGTGACGGCCATCTGAAGAAAGACTGTCCTGAAGATTTCAAGAAAGTGCAGCTGGAGCCCTTACCCCCATTAACACCAGAGTTTCTCAGTGTCCTTAACAAAGTCTGTGAGCAGTGTTACAGTGAGTATTATGGGGTTGTTTAAGTGTTTTGGGTCAGATGCAATACTGTTAACGTTGAGGAAATGTGTCCCTAACCTGTATCTCAATGTCACACTTCTACTCTGGCACATTTAAATTTGTTAAAATAGTTGAAGTTGGATTAAACGAAGTGTTAATTGTTGCAGATTGCTCGTTTCAGCTTAATGATGGCCATCTGTTCATGGTGTGTTTGAGAGAAAATCATGAGCATGATGGGGCGGCAATGTTTTGTGGGGCTCAAAAAGCTCCTAGAGTTAAATGAAGAGGGAGCACTTCAAATGCTCCAGAAGAAAATACAGCAGATGTAGGAGTATCAGTGGTTCTGGGGGTATCTGGAAAAATTGATATGAATTTAAATAAAGTTTATTGGCAAATTCTGATATCATTTCAATAAGGTTCTTCCCTTAGGCCCAGTGCTGATCATTCAAGGGTACTTTTGATTGACTCCCCAGTAGGATTTGCATTCACTTAAATTAGTTAATCACCAAGTTATTTTAAGCTAAATTGTTTTTTTGTTTTCTTTTTAGGCGATTTTGCCCCAGATGAACTGGAAGTGGGTGTAAGAGAGCACATCCTTCAAGACCTTGAGCTCTTTGTCAGAAGACAGTTTACTGGTGAAGTCACCTGGCTTCTTTACTGTTTAGCATCTTTTGGTTTTTCAGAGTTAAACTACCACGGTGATACATTTTATTGACTTGGTTAACAAATCTTGGTGTCTGTTGGATCACAGGTGCTCAGTTACAACTGTTTGGATCATCCAAAAATGGCTTTGGCTTCAGACAGAGTGACCTAGACATCTGCATGGTGTTGGAGGGACAGGAAACCATTGATGTGAGCCACTGCTTATTTTATATGAACACATCAGCTGTGCACTAATTATTTACCATCGTTTAGCTTTGTTGAGGTTCAGCGTGACTTTCTTCAGCGATTGGGGATTAAACGCAGTTCTGAGCAGTGCTGGTGTATATTGTTTATTATTGTGACTTTTGGTATATTTTACTTTTGATATTCATGATTTTTGGTTGTTTTTAGTGCTCTCTTTGGATTCTCTACTTAATTCTTGGTAGCTTACCAACTACAGCTAATCCTGCAATTCAGCCTGACTTTATTTATCAAGCCGTTGACGCATGTAGTTTTGTTGATTTGCACCGTGTACACCAACCTGATGGATTCAAGAATCAATTAGTAATATTTAACGTGATTAAAAGCTGTCTTGGCTGTTTTTCATGGTTGTCTTTGCATTCTTATATCCAGTAAGTATTGCTAGATAATAAGTTATTAAATTGTGCCCCCCTGCTCTCCCTCTCATAGGACATTGACTGCATCAACATCATTGAGAGCCTGGCAAGGTTGCTAAAGAAGCACCCAGGTAAGACATAGGAGACATAAGAGAAGCTGACATTCATGTACTTCTAAATCAGTGTGTCGCTTATGTTTGCCTGCAGCCAGTGTCAGTTTTGATCAAATGGTAACAAACCATTCTGGGTTTATAGCAACCTGGGATATTTTCATAGCACTCATTAATGTGGCTATGGTAGCATCTTTGTGTCATGCTAAGTGTGAAACTCTACTTATGTTTTATTTGATTTTAAAGATATTTTGAAGTTTCTTTTTTAATTTTTAAATTGATTCAACTTTTTAAAAAAAAAGGGTTGCCTACCCAACCATAGGAGTCACATTAATGGGAGATCAGTTATAATGATCAAATAAAGGTCCTGTATGTTTATCCCATATGTGTTGGTAATGTCAGTGTGTATCCACATCTCACCAGATCTGAGGAACATCTTGCCCATCACTACAGCAAAAGTACCCATTGTGAAGTTCTACCATGTTCGCACTGGCTTGGAAGGAGACATCAGCCTCTACAACACGCTGGTGGGGCTCTGTCTTTTAAATTTATTAAAAAAAAAAAAAATACACACACACCTTTTGGATTTGCTTTTGAGTGACTTATTNCTTTCAGGCCTTGCACAACACTCACCTGCTAGCTACATATGCTGCAATTGACAGAAGAGTGAAGATCCTCTGTTACGCAATGAAGGTTTTTGCCAAGGTGAACATGCTTTAGACTAGCAACTGAGGCATCTTTAAGTGTTGGGTCATAATTTACAAAATATGCAGTTTTTTTGCAAATTTTAAATTTCTTTATTAAATTTTGTTTCCACTTCCATTACAGATGTGTGACATTGGAGACGCTTCACGTGGTAGCCTCTCCTCCTACGCCTACACCCTCATGGTGCTGTTCTTCCTTCAGCAGAGAAACCCACCAGTTATCCCTGTGCTGCAAGAGGTACAAGAGACTGGAAGAAAAGCACATTTTATCCTTTTTACAAGTCGGACATAAATGTGTGTCTTGGTTTGGCCATGCAAGTGCAGCCTATCTTTAGAACACAATCTACTTTTTTTTTTTTTTTTTAAATTACTATTTTGTTATTTAACCTCTTTGTAGGGCCCGTCGGTGTCCTCATTTGCATGCGCATTTTGTAATGACGCTTGAACTGCAACCAAATAAGAGAGAGCAGTAATTCTTTTTGTATATAAACCCAGAGAATTTACACTTGCATATCGTGCATTCAACATGTCCCCAGAGCGCTATATCCTTCCTCCAGCAGGTTTGCAGAAATCGTTTAAAATTGGATATAAAGCGAACATTTTATAATCCTTGCGATCATTGTTTTCATTAGCTGCTAACAGCACTTCCTACGTTGGAAAGTCCATCATCACGTTGTCACATGAACTATCACATGATTTCATGCGAGCCACTACCTGCAGCAACAGGAAGTGACGTCATTTTCCCGCGAATCGCTCATATTCTTG
>JASGAU010348722.1:0-17308 GCA_030220045.1 Australoheros facetus
AAAGTTTGACACATCCAATAAATTTCATTCCACTTCACGATTGTGTCCCACTTGTTGTTGATTCTTCACAAAAAATTCAAATTTTAAATCTTTATGTTTGAAGCCTGAAATGTGGCAAAAGGTTGAAAAGTTCAAGGGGGCCGAATACTTTCGCAAGGCACTGTACCTTCATCTTCCGCATCCTCTCTAGCTCTTCTCTGAGCCCTTGTTATTTATCAAGCTTCTCGTGTTCCTTCTTCTTGAGCCCAGCTTTGTCCAGCCATTGGTAGGATTTTCCAATATCAACCACTTCTACTATCTGTCCTTCCGTGATGGTTCCTGTTCTTGCTCCTTTTCTTTCTCAGGTTTCTGCTGCCTCAGGTATTCACTAACCATGTGATCAGTTATGCCATCTTCCTGATGTACTCACGGATCTTTGTTGTTTCATCTTGGAAGGCCTCCTTCCTTCTGCTTAGTGTGCAGTCTCAGGATGCTGGATCTGGGGTGAATCCTTCCTTGCATGGCAAGGAGTTTTCTTGTCTTGTGCAGGTTATCTGATGGCCAGAAGGGGGTAGGTCCAGATCTTGTTCTTCCTATTGCCTGTGGGATTCCAAGGTACTTGTAGCTGTCCTCAGTGTCTACAGTGTTACCTTCTGGTAGTGCAATCCCTTCTGTTCTGACTGCCTTCCCTCTCTTTGTTACCGTACGACTACACTTCTCCAGCCCAAATGACATTCTGATGTCATCCATATAGAGGAGGTGGGTGATTTCTGCTTCCTTCTGTAGTCGATATCCATAATCAATCTTGTTAATGATCTGGCCAAATGGGTTCAGCCTATGTAGAACAGCAGTGGGGACAGTGGGCAGTGGTAAATCCCACACTTGATGGTGACTTGTGCAACTGACTTGACGTTTGCCTCTAGTGTTGTTTTCGACATCCCCACTGAATTCCTGATGAAGGCTCTTTGGGTCCTGTTGATCTTATACAGTTCTAGGCATTCCAAGATCCAAAAAGTTGGATGGTACCAGTCCTTTCTAGGGGTCCTTGGGCATCAAAACTGTCCAGCCTTCAGTCAGCATGCTGGGTTCCTCTTAGCCCTTAGCAGCTGGTTCAGGTGCTCACAGAGTGCAGTTAGCTTCTTTAGCCAGTAGGCATGAGTTGTGTCAGGGCCTGGTGCTGTCCAACGCTTCATGTTTAAGACTTTCTCTTGGATATCTGGCACTATGATGGTTAATGAAGTATGTTCAGGGAGGTTGCCGTGGTCTGCTTTTAGACACTGTGCATTGTTGTTGTGTGTTGCATCCTTCCAGTATTGCTCCGTCTCCAGCCTCTGGCCACTGAGAGTATACCTTGGATGGTTCAGGGGAGAACATCTGGTTAAGTCTCCAGGCTTCTATGTCTCTGGTGTACCTCTTCAAGTGGTTTTTGCTTGGAAGTTTTTAAAGCCCTCAGGTATGAACAGCTTGTTGTACCTCTTAGGCACCCCTCTCCATCACACCTTTCTGCAGCTCTGATAGCTGTCTGACTTCCATCCTCTGTTCTGCCTTGCACTTAACTTGATCTTTCTCTTAAAAAGAGACTGACTAAACATTGATAAAGAATTAGGATGAATTTGCTTATTTTTAAGCATTCATTGCATCACATATGAAAGAGACGTTGTTTTAAGTGCATCATAATAGTACCACCTGAATGAAATTCCTCCCCATCTGTATGGACTTGATTGTTGGTTTCTTAGTTTTTTCTGGTTCAGAAAAAAAAGTATGTTTATGCAGGAATTACTTCCCATTCAATCAAGCAGTAACTTTTCCAAAAGATTCTGAACTGTTGTATGAAGTTGCACTTTATAGAGTTTCTTTGTGCGTGGAGGAATTGTCCTATTAAAGCACAAATGGAAAAAATTTTAAAATGTCCAAAATATGCATTTTGTTGAAATGTGTGGCAAAAATTGATGTATTTGTAGAAATGTATACGCAGAGATATACTAAGATATTGTTAATTGGCAAACTGTGACTTAAGTGTACTTAGTCAATAAATATTTGCCATTCTTTAGGCTGGGCTTCTGTAATCTCTTTTCAGTAGATTTATGGGAATTTGAATAACAACCTTGGTTTTTAATCAGCCACATATTTAAAGTGCTGATTATAGCCAGTATGCACCACAATGGACCACACCCATCACAGGATACATAGCTGAATAAGTAGGAGAGGACATGCCACAGAGAAGACAATATGGAATTAGAAGGCTGCGTTCTCTCACATGCATGCATGTAGAACAAGGACAAGTGCTGCAGATGCAGATGCAGCTGTCCAGGACACACAGCTCCATATGCCCTAGCCAGTGGGGGAGTGGTTGTCCTCCCAGGCCAGCTAATCAATCAAAGAACCCCCCCTGCAGAGGTCATCCAAGCTCCACAGGGCAGGGTGCAGAGTCCAGACCACCGTGCCAATAATCACCATTTCAGCTGAGCTGCAGTGTATTGCATCTCACCATCTCAACTTATGGGAGGTCAAAAGAAAGTTCTAACCAACACATTTAGATGATCTGCACAAATTAAGGTGCTTTTAAAACATCCAAAGTTTGATGATTTTTCAAATCTTAACGCCTTGTGAGTACTCTCATAATCCTATTTTGAATCATTCTAATTGCATCATACAGAATAAGGTACTACTCCAATGAATACATTTTTTATACCTCAAACCTTTAGTAGTACTGGAAAATTTACTGTTGTAACACAAGAGATGAAGAAATTTGATTTAGAAATAAATTTCAGTGTAATTAGGTTCAATAAATATATTTTATCTATTGATGTTTTGACATGTGAAATCTGATCATTGTCTGCAGTTGCCCTGTATCACATAGTACACAAAAATATGTTGCATATGGAGTTTTTACATATTATATTAATCATCATTTTGCAACACCTTGAAAGGCAGCAACATTGCTGTTTTTTCATGATGCTGAGTTTCTGTTCGGTCACTTCCTGCTATATTTTGTAATTCTTAATCTGTTCACATAGTTGTTAATTTTCCTTCTTGTCTTTGTCAAATAAAACACACCTTACGTGTTTTTGTTTTGAAATTTTATTTTTGGAGACCTGTAATGTAAAGGTGAGGACAGTTTAGATCCATTCCTCCTCCTCCTCAATGCTGCTCTGACTGCTGCAACCAAGGGCGTAGGAATGAGTTTACTATTGAGGGGGACACATATCGGAAACCCGATAGATCCGTAAATACTCTGAGCAAAGCATTAAAAAAAATGCCATTTGATCTTTTACTTTCTTCTTTTTTAAATGTTTCTTGGAAAAATAGTGTTGTGTAGACCTATATTATTGCATGTATAATTTACATATGTATATGTTTTATAATTGTAAGATGTGGGCAAACCACCAAACAAAATGGCTTGAGTCTTTTATCAAGCATAATGACCATGTCATTCCAGGGATGTACACTTACATGACGCTATGTTGCGCCTTCAAAATAAAAGCATGCAAGTTAAAGATTTCAAAATCAAGTATTTTTCTGTAATTTTTGAGTGGGACAAATGCACCTGTCTCCAATATTGGGTCCTTAATAAATGCTCAATCTGGAATCAAATAACATTTTACGGTCAGAATAGTCAGATTTTGGATCATGTCACAGCACAACATTTGCATTGTGTGTACTTAAGATTATTTAAGCCCTTGATAATCATCTGTATTGCTCCTCGCTTTTCATTATTATTCTCAGTTTGGGATGAGAATAATGGTTGGACAATAATGGTTTCATGATAATCTTTCTGATCAGACAGACAGCTATTTCCAAAGGTTTCGGATCAAGTCTTTTTGCCCTTTTCACAGGTGTTCAACAGGGATCTATTCTTAGATTTATTTTATTCACCCTGTACACAAACAATATGATCAATGCCACCCAAAACTGTAATGTACATTTTTATGCAGATGACACTATTATTGTGCCATCAGTTTTCCCTTGATTTGGCCATTGCAAATCCACAGTCTGCTTTTGATAAGTTTCAGAAATCACTCATCACACACAACCTCATTTTAAACTCTTTAAACTCTGTTAAAGTGCATGATATTCACAAGGTCACCTGAAAGTACCCAGCCTTCAGTCCATGTTCAAACCCTTCAGTGGTCATGAAATTGAAACTGTTGATTATTATAAATACTTGAGCCTCTGTCTGGATGTTAGACTCAGTTTTTAAAAAAAATCATTGTATAGTCCACAATTTTGTCTGCATTTTATAATGCATACTTCTAAATCCACCTTGAAGACTCTTGGTTTGTGCATCACAGTGCATTGTGAATCACAGGTGATTCTTTTCTTACTCACCATTGGTTCTTACATGAAAAAGTATGGTGATGCTCCCCAGCAAATTGACAAGAGCAACAATGTATGATATTTTACTTACAAGGCTCTACTATGCAGATTGCCTGCCTACCTCTGCTCCTTGATTGCATTCAAACATGGTATACTCAAACTTTCAGGTCATGGGACACTTTCACATTAGTTCAAATCAATTCAATTCAGGTTAATTTAAACAGTTCCAAATCACAACAAACACCACCTCAAGGTGCTTTATATTATAAGAGAAAGACCCTACAATAATACAGAAAAACCCAACAATCAAAACAACCCCCTATGAGTAAGCATTTGGTGACAGTGGAGGAAAAACTCCCTTTTAACAGGAAGAAACCTCTGGCAGAACCAGGCTGAGGGAGGGGCAGCCATCTGCCACAACGTGTTGGGGATGAGGGGGAGGAGACAGGACAAAAGAAATCCTTTGGAAGCGAGCCAGAGCTTAATAACAACTATTAACTAAATGTAGAGTGGTATATAAACACACAAAGGGTGAAAAGACATGATTGAAGAAGAACCACTCAGTGCATCATGGGAACCCCCCAATAGCAGTGTAACTAACGGAGGATTCAGGGTCACCTGATGTAATCCTAAATATAAGCTTTATCAAAATAGAAAGTTTTAAGCTGAATCCTAAAAACAGATGGTATCTGTCTCCCAATTCCAAACTGGGAGCTGGTTCCACTGAAGAGCGACCTGAAAGCTGAAGGCTCCGCCTCCCATTCTACTTTGAAATATCCTACAAACCACAAGTCAGAGTCTAAGAGTGAAGTGCTCTATAGGAATGAAATGGTACAATGAGGTCTTTAAGATAAAATATGGACTGTTTATTCAGGACCTTGTATGTGAGAAGAAGGATTTTAAATTCAGTTCGGGATTTAACAGGGAGACAATGAAGACAAGCTAATATGGGGAAAATATGCTCTTTTTCTACTCCTTGTTAGTACTCACGCTGCAGCATTTTACATCAACTTTTTCAGAGAGCTTTGCGGACAACCTGATAGTACTGAATTACAATAGTCTGGCGGATAAGTAATAAATGCATGAGCTAGCCTTTCAGCATCACTCTGAGATATGTTTCTAATTTCAGAAATATTGCACAAATGCAAGAAAGCAGTCCTACATATTTGTTAATATGTGCAATGAAAAACATATCCTGGTTAAAAATGACTCCAAGGCTCCTCACAGTGTTACCGGTCAAGCTAATGCCATCCAGAGTATCTGCTTAGACACCATGTTTCTAAGATTTGTAGGGCCGATTGCAATAACTTCAGTTTTATCTGAATTTGGAAGAAGAAATTTAGAGGTCGCCCAGGCCATTATGTCTGTAAGATATTTCTACAGCATAACTAATTGGTGTATGTCATCTGGCTTCATGGATAGACAAAGATGGGTTGCATGTGCATAACAATGAAAATGCATGCAGTGCTTTCTAATAATATTGCCCAAGGGAAGCATGTATAATGTAAATAGAATTGGTCCTAGCACAAAACCCTGTGGAACTCCATAATTAACCTTAGTGTGTGAAGAAGACTCCCCATTTACATGAACAAATTGCAGTCTATTACATAAATATGATTCAAACCACTGCAGTGCAATAAGTTTAATACTTACGGCATGCTTTAATTTCTGTAAAAAAAAATATTATGGTCAACAATATCAAAAGCTGCACAGAGGTCTAGCAAGATTAGCAGAGATGAGTCCCCTGTAAGAGGTCATAGGAACTATCAGTGTCCACGGTTCCCTGGACAGACCCTTTCTCTCTGTGTGTGTGTGTGTGTGTGTGTGTGTGTGTGTGTTCACTGTGCCAGTCTGCAATATAATAGCAATAGCAAAAGTTGGGCAAAAGCAGCAGAGTCCCATATGGCATTACAATAGCAAGACAGACAGAAGCAAGCGTATTGATGTGGATGATGATAAAATGTGTGGAATAGTTCTCTAGGGGAAAAACCTATCCAACCTCAAAGTCCACACCTCAGAAGCACACACAAGACAGCCACAGGAACGCTGAACCTATGCAGTAACCTATGACGTAACCTGGCCTATGCCTGGGGTTGCGACCTGTCCCATAAAATACGGACTCATCCCTTATTTGGCAGTTACTGCCAACTGCCAAATAAGGGACGATTCCGTAATTTATGGGACAGGTGGCAACCCTACCTATGCTTCCTGAGACATGTAACTGCACATTGCATCCGTGCACACCTGGAACTACTGTGATTGGCCTGTTCAGCACTATCGAGTCCTCACATGCATTTCTGGCTACTTTTCACCGCAGTTTTTGGATTTTTTTTAACCTGTCGTGTCTGGTAGCTTAAGCAAGCAAAATTGCTCTGTTGTGCGAAACACCTTTGCTATGCTAAGAGGAGCTGTATTGTTGGCTCCTCTTGTTAGTTTTTTTCCTTTGTTTTCTTTATTTTTTTCTTTAGTTGCAAGTTTTAAATGGCATCGCCCAACAACACTGGAGCCGACAGGCTGGAAGTGAGGGGGGGGTGTCACCAATTGCTGCATCTGTAATAAAATACAAAAACACACACAAAAAAACCCCAAAAAGACAACAAACAGCACTTAAAAGAGAAATATACAACAACAACAAGAAAAAACCCCAGGAGCCCGAGAGCCGCCCGATGATGAGCATAGCGACAATCAGGAATCAGACAATCACAGCATCAACATAAGGACTTACAAATTCCTGGAGGGAGATTGCTGAAACTGTCAGAATGGACATGAACAAAGTGAAAACCAAAAAAAACCAACAAAAAACTACAGAAAATTATGTTTGCAGCTGGGAAAAAAGAGGACTACAAAGAGCGAGGAACCAGGAAATAAAAAAAGTCCCAGCATGTTTTGGTTTTATTGGCACGGCAGTTAAAAACACTGGGACATGAACCACAAGGTAATTAACAGACACAATAGATGTCGGCCTCTTGCATACATAACCCCCGCAAAGACCCAGTGCAACAGACTAATTCATGCTTAATAGTGAGTGTCTAACCAAGCTAGTGTCTCTGAGTAGCTCCTCCAGCTCCAACAGAGAACCAGCATTCCGGCCACATAGCAAGGGGACTACAGTAATGGACCGTTTTCAACGGAAAAAAAAATAGGAAAATACACAAGAACACTGCAAGCAGGAGGATGCACTGATAAATGTATTTATTGAGACTGGGATGTCCACACCACTATCTGACAAACACAAATACAAACAAATGAAAAGCTGTATTTGAGCTCTGATTCCTTCAGATCCTCAGAGTTCAGTTTGTTCTTGTTTATGATGTTTCACTGTGTTCTGATGTTATACACCACATGGGAGGTAATGTTAATCTACTGCACTGAAGCTGTACCTGCATCTAGTGCTGGGCAGTATTACAGCGTCAGTGACCCTATGGCCTTGGCGGAGGTTTGCGCTCTCTGAATGCTTCTAGTTCCTAATTTATTTTTGAAATAAATATTTTTATTAATATATTTCAGTTTTTGCAATAAGTATTTTTGAGGTAAGAGTTTCTTGGCAGATTAACTTTGTTGGATTTTTCTTTATGATGCTCCCTGTTGATGTCTCATATGTTCATGTGTCCTTTATATTAACCACATTTAACACATAATGCTGCTGTCTTGTGAACCTTTGGCTGCTGAATACAATTTCTTTTTACTCTTGCACCTAACAAGTAAAGTATGATAAAATAATTCTAGAATTAACTAAAACTAGGCATTAAATAAAAAATAAAAACTTATGAAAATGAGCATAACCACTCTAAAAACTAATTAAAGCTAATTGAATTAGAGAAAAACAAAAGTCACAATAAAATAAAACTAAACTATGATGTAAAATCCAAAACTATTATAACCATGGTATAGAGTTGCCATCAGACAGCCACACAACATCCAGTGGAGGTAAACAAACTAGCTTACTGTACGGCAAATTTTTAAAATATAAATATACATGTTCATGCCATTATTATATTTTTTAACATAATAGCTTTGTACAGATGTATGGACTTTCAAAACTTTCCAGGCCTCTTTCACTAACAAGGGTGTACCCATACATGTGGGTATACAACATATACAGCTTCAATATTTTCTTACATGAATTTGTAACAAATTCTGCAAACAAATTTAGAAGTACCAGACCATACCTATGCACAACAAGGTAGTCATAAAAAAGTAAATAATGCTTTCATTTGTGTAATTATTTGAAAATTTCCAAAGTAAACAAACAAAAAACTTCTTATAGAATTCGATAAAAATAAGAAATTACATTACATTTAAAGATAAAATATTAACAGAAAAGGTGATGGCATTAGTTCACTTTTTTTTTAACATTATTCTTGTTGGCAACCCTTTCACTACTAGATCTAACCAGTACGACGATCACGCACAAAAAAAAGTCACAGCTCAGCTTTAAATGCTTAGCATATTAAAATCACATTTATTGAAAAGGATTTACATCCTTCATAGATATGATTACTTACACTATATTTTGGGGGGAAATTCTCACTTTACTTTAGTGTTTGAGAGATGCAGGCTTCATTCTTAGAGCAGCGTCACCATTTTCTCCTCTACACCTTAAGGGGGGGGGGAGGACTTATGCATATTGCAGACAGTGAGTCCAAGCCTGTTGGTTTAGAATGATTTTCATTCACTAACACAGGCATGGTGGTGGGAAAAAATGGCCAGGGCAGATTTTTCATTAGTTGGTGAGACTCATTGTTCCAACATGCTTGAGAAGTACAGTGGTGAACTGGAAGCAAGAAGAGAGTGGGCTAGAATATTCTTTTTGTCTGAAGGATTTTTGGAGGGGGACGCATGTCCTTTAATTTTTCAAACAGATTTAGACATAAAGGGACATTGTTTCTTAGGTGTCTTATTAACACCCTTAAAAAATGCATATTTTTTTACATTTTAACCAGATCGCAACATTGGTTAAAATGTAACCAGTGTTGCGATCTAACAAGTTTTCTTTTCAGTGTCTTTTCAACTAGTTTTTTCTAAGTAGGTCTATTCTTTCATGGGCTCAATATGCCAACTTTGTAAGATGTATTCCACAGGGTTTAATTCTCTTTTATTTTTTCCAGTCTTGTTAAATATATTTGTATTAACATCTGTTTTCTCACCTAAAGCTTTATGGAGTATTCTCTAAAAAAGTTCAGGTTTGTAGTGCAAAAAGCCCCTCTCCTCTACACATTAAGGTAGAGGGGATTTTCCTTGACAACCAGGTTTATTCCTATTCTTTCATTCTACAAAATACGGCTAAAATGGAACATCTCTTAATTAACCTCTCTTTTGTTGGTTTCATGTGACCATCAAATTATACTATTTACATAGATATTTTTTTCATGTCTGTGAACAAATACACTAGTTGATTCAAATCCATGACAACAGCAAAATCTTTTCCAAGAAGTTCACATAGACGGTCATTCGGCTGCCACTCCTACCAGTGTGACATCCATCTGGCCTTAGAGGTGTAATAGCCCTACTAATCTTCCAATAATAGCAGCAGGACTGGGAACATGTCACCAGGGCACCACAGACCTACATTCCCTCAGAATCAATACTCTACACCCCTAAGGGGGAATCCTGCTACCCAAAGGGATGTCAATACAGTCGATTGGATATTAAAGAACATTTCATCAGCCTGTGTGACAGCAAAAGAGAGAGAGATTGTGTTCTAGGGGTCATGGAGAGCATCCATGAATGCCCATGGTCGACTGTGTATATTAAGCTCCCCAGGGAGCTCCTAAAATGGTGTGCAATCCCTCCAGACTATCAACAGATGCTATGACAAACAACAATGTAGTGTCCTGATTTTATTGTGAGTAGTACAAGAGGCTGTTGCCAGGCTTTTATATTTTTGTTATTTCTCCTTAACATATTACGTATTATTTGCCTCCATAAAGAGAAGGGCATATTTAAATATACCATTCATGAAGAACGTGCTTTATGACCTGAATAACAAAGCAAGGCTTTTAAGGTATATCCTTTACTACAGATCGATGATAAATGGTAAATGGTAAATTGACTGGCTTGTATATAGTGCTTTTCTAGTCGACATTAGGATTCAAAACACTTTATACACCTAAAATTATAACCACTGACTGGTGAAGTGGATAGCAATGATTATCTCTTTGGCACCTGTTAGTGGGTGTGATATATTAGCAAGCAACTGAACATTTTGTCCTCAAAGTTGATGTGGGCACAAAAATGGGCAAGCATAAGGAGTTGAGCAAGTTTCACATGGTATTGCAACGTCTCTCACTACAGCTTTCTTCCTCTGCTTGTGCATCACTTCTATGTCCAGTTGGTTAGCCATCACCAGTTTGTCTGTTTGTATCAGGAAGTCCCACAGTATCATGTATTCCATTTTGAACTCGGGACTACTTACAGGTCATACTCGGCGCAGATGTTCCTGTACATTATGCCAGTCATTTGGTTATGGCATTCCATGTATGCCCTGCTTGTCAAAATGTTGCACCATGCCGTTATGTGCTGGATTGTCTCTGGGCATCTCTCAGGATCCTCACATGTCATGTCTGCACATCCTGCACCCGATGTCTTGACTGGTGTGGTAGACCCCAGGCTCTACCAGTCTTGTGCTTAGAGTTTGTTCCTGTGCTGCCATGATTAGTGCCTCTGTGTTGTCTTTCAGCCCAGCTTTGTCCAGCCATTGGCAGGATTTTTCAATATCAGCCACTTCTTCTATCTGCCAGTAGTACATGCTGTGCAGGGGCCTGTCCTTCCATGATAGTTCCTGTTCTTCCTTGTCTTCTTTCTTGGGTTTTTGCTGCCTGAGGAATTCGTTAAACACACAATCATTTGTGGCCATCTTCCTGATGTACTCATTTGTTTTTACATCCAGGATAGTGGTTCTGACACTTATAGTACTAGTCCTCAGCCTTGATCCTACAGCTTAGCATACAGTCTCAGAGTGCTACCTCCATGCATGGTAAGGAACTTTCCTATCTTGATGTCAGTGGTTTCCATCTTCTACTTTGGCCAGCTTATTATCCCAGCAGGGTATCTGACCACTGGCAGGGCGTAGGCATTGATTGCCTGGATCTTGTTCTTCCCATTTCCATTCCAACTCTATGATAGTTTTTCATATGTATTATCAGGTTTTGTCTCGTAGTGTCTCTTCACAGACACACTTACTTTAGTTTCAGTGAAAAAATGTTGGTAGCAGTGGCCTTCATTATCAGCTTTCCTTTTTCTACTTGCTGTTGCCATGACAGTTGAAGGGTCATAGCAAATTTCCTCTGAGTCACCTGTCACCTATGACCCCCACCGAAGTCCCATGGAATCACAGCATGGTCTGTGATTGGGCCATTTTCAATCTTCTTCTTTTTGAGGTTTTATGGCAGTTGTCAGACATCTGTTACACAAAGCTGCCCCCATGAGTTAAAAAGAATAACTGCATGCTGAATTGTCTTCATTGTTTGTGCCGGTGGGCTAAAAATAACAAAGTTGCAAGAAGTAGCAAGATGCATTTTTAGGTGTACTGTACAGGGCTATACTGTCTGCTCAGATTTAACCAAATACTGCAAACTGATCAGACAGCACTTCACATTTCAAATGGATAATGACCCGAAGCATACTACAAAAGAAAGCCAAGTGTTTCTCGAGTAAAAGAAATGGGATATTCTTCAATGCCCAAGTCAGTCACCTGATATCAACTTAGTAGAGCATGCTTTTCAATTACTGAAGACAAAACTGAAGACCGAGAGACCCACAAACAAGTAGTAGCTGAGAGCGGCTGCAGATTTTCAGCTCCAGAGCATCTCAAGGGTGGAAGCACAGAATTTGGTGATGTCCTTTGGTTCTAGACTTCAGGTAGTCATTGTCTGCGTTGAATTTTCATCCAAGTACTAAAAACATACCTCATATTTAAAATGATGTTTCTTTTTCTAATTACTTTTGAACTTCAGAAACTATATAGAAATTACTGTAATTTCTAAACAGTTAATGCAATACTTAGTCTAGTTATTAGGTACTGCTAAAGGTCTACAACATTACAAATTATAATCATGTGGTAACAGAATGTTTGCCATCAAATGAAAAAACAAACAGTTTTTCTTCCATTTTCTGTTAGAAATGGACTGCTGTTGCTTACCAGAATAACAATGCAGTGTTTGTTCCACTGAAAAACCTTGCATCAGGATTTTGCTTGTTCTCACCCAGCCAAGGCCACAGGATTGGCAGTGTTCTTGCTGTGCCCGCTGCCTCCGCGCCCTGCTGCCCTCCTGCCTAGCCACCACCATCTGTTCCCTGACACAGCCCTCACCCACCATGCAAGGCAGGCCCAGAGTGCTGATACCCTCACACCACACACAAAAAAAGGGGAATGGGGAGGGGTGTGTGTGTGTGTGTGTGTGTGTGTGTGTGTGTGTGTGTGAGCGCGCGCATGCCTGCGTGTGTGTGTGTGCGCGCGCGCATGTTTGCATGCATGCATGTGTGCATGTGCATGTGTTGTTGCTTTGCTTGCAAAAATTCTGTAAATCGGCCTAAATAAATTGAAAATCTTAAATCTTAAATTTAAAAAATTATGATTTAAATTTGACTGATCAGTCAAGATCGTCTTTATGTGAACCCCTGGACTGCACTGCTGCACTCTAGTCCTTTAATGTCCTCTTGTAGTTGTGCCTCTGTGATGTGCGCTGGATCTCCTCAAGTGAATTTCATTTTCGGGAAGTGGACAGAGGGAGTCACAAGGAGGCAAATCAGGCCAGGTGGCAAGTGACGATTGTATGTATAAAATATCCCAGTGTTTTCGGTGTACTCTCAGTCAGCACATGATGGAATTGGTCATTCTCCCTCAGATGCATCAGGATGTTACAGTAGAAGCCTTTGCTGACAGTGTCATACTGAGGGTTAAATTCAAAGTGTATAACCCAGTGAAGGCCAAAAAAGTCATGAGAATGCTCTGTGTCTTGGTACTGTATGCTTTCTGTGTAAGTTTGAGGTCAATGGAGAAGTTGCACAGCGCAAAGTGCATGTGCAGGGCTTATGGAGAATGATAGCAGTTGCACAGGAATCTGTCTCATCTGCCCATGATGACAATCTTGAACAGAAGTTCGGCTGTATTTGAATCAGTGGATCAAATTCCATAAGATTCTGATCATATTGTGTAGATCTGTATGTGCACAGTACACATGCTTTCCAGGCCTAAGTGTACACAGCTCATGCTCAGCCTTTCGTTGGTGTCACAGTGGAAAAAAGGAAGATCAAAAGTAGACAATAGGTCAGAAGTGTGCATATTAAAACAGACATCTTTGTGTGTTTAAGGGCATTTTCACCATGGTATAGTTACTGTGAATCCAAATAAGACAAACAACAATGGTAAGATTTTGAAGACTTAACACAGTAAATATTGGGATCACCTGATGACAATACCTTTGGAACTCAGTTGATATCAGCATATGTTTCCCTATGAGGAAATATACAACGTATTGATAAATATGCACTGTAAGTGTGTGTGTGCATCTTGTGTAATGTTTAGATGTTTGCATCTGGGGCACCAGCATCTCTCTAAACAATGGCACCAAGGCCAGAGCACTCATTTTCCTTTCCCCTGCTTAGACCCTTGACCTTTAACCTTCAAGGTTAAAATTTCCCCCCTTTCTCTCCATAAGGCTCTCTGTCCCAAATGGGGGGAGCGTCTTTTGTAACCGACCCAGCTCTCATCTGTCACCTCTTTTGTTTTAACCTCTTTAGCCATCACTCCTGGGAGGGTGGGGGTGGGGCTTTATTTTATGGCCCTGATGTGTTATGGGTACTGGTGGGAGGACAAGGATAGGTGGGGCTACAAATCTCTGACTAGCACCTAAAGCTGTCAGTGGTGCCCTAAGGGCCCTTAGGCGTCAGCCAGCACGGTCACCTTGAATTGGTGAAAGAATGAGATGGTGACGAGCATACACACACATGCACGAGGGCTACATGGCAAACAGAGAAGATCTCGTCATCTCCACACAAATAGACACACACATGCATACACATCAAAAGGCTAGCAAACACTAAGGTTGTCTCTCTCTCACTCACATGTCTCCCATGCCTGTCAGAAACTCGATTAATATTCTAGAAGAAAGGGGGAGGCCAGCATGTGTTTACACAGATTACTCTAGACCCCCCACCCCCCACCCAGCACCCCACTTTCATACTGGGAGGTCTCTTTTCTTTCCCAGTGTGCTCTCGGCTGAGCGGAGCTATGGCCATGATAACCAGATAAAGATGACTATAATGCATTTGTTAATGAAATGGATGCTTCTTCTTCCAGGTGCAAACTAAAGAGAACGCCGAGATGCCCCTCCACCCACCACCGCCCAACCCATCCTTGTCATCATCATCACTATCATCCCCCGGCTTGGCTCAGAATCACCCTGCACCCTGTGAGGTGTCGGTCAAGAGGGCAGAGTTGGTAAGTTGTGGATGGATTGATGGAGGTGGTGGGGGGTTGTTAGCGTGTCAATAGGATGGCCCAGTGGCCTTTTGCAGTGTGGGGTTGCTCCACACCACCCATTTTCCCACCCACCAACTCTCCTGCTCGGTGGCAGCTGTGTAGGGAGTGCATCCTTCACGAGCACCACGGGAGGTAAAGGTGGGTGATAGTGTGTGTAAATGAGTGCATATTGAAGTGTGTGTGTGTTTGTGTGTGTGTGTGTGAGAGAGCGAGAGAGGTTGGAATTTTTGTCACACAAACATTTTCCTGAGACAGCTGCTTTTGAAGCAATTTTCAGCAGCGGAGTTAAAATTCCGCAGATTGACACTGGAATTATACTTCTATGTTACATTTATGCTGTAAGTAGGTTGTAAGGTGTTAAAATCAGTGAATTCTTACTCAGGGTTCAGTTACATAAATAGAGAAAAAGTAAACACAAATTGTAGTTGTCATATTGTTTTATAGTTATGCCTCATTTAATTAATGGTATTTTACCAATAACAAAGGCCAACTGCACAGCACACACCTCCCTGGGTAAACCTCTGGGCAGTTATTTGGGGTTAGCAAGATAAAGCCTTAATCAAAATGAAAATGGAGGGAGCCAAAGCAAAAGTATAGAATCATGAGTGATTTTTTTTTTTTTTTTTTGAGACTGCAAAGTAACTGTGCCTCAGAATATGATTTATAAAGCTTTTGTCCTTGCAGGTTATACATTAACTATTCAAGAGCTATGTTTCACAACATCAAGGCTTCATTTCAGCTCAAACCACAGCTCACACTAACAAAAAAACAGGCTCATCCTACCAGAAAACCAATACACTGTTACCTTACATTATACAGTAAAATGGGACTTACGCTTACATACATCTACTAACAGCAAATTAGTAGAGATGCCTGTCGGCACAGAATTTAACCTTTTCTGACCCTTAATTATGCATTGGTTTTTCCCAGTCTGAAATTCTACATCAAGGATGCTTGCATGAAGGGAAGACTAGAAAGAAAAGTATATTATTTGACTGTAGCTCTAAACATGTTTAGAGTCAACAGAAAATTGGCGAGAAACCATTCACCACTGCCGTTACTTTAACTGTATCTACCTTGTTCCTATTTCAGATTTAGTTGAGGAAAATGCTGCTAATGCCATTATCTGTTTGGTCACTGGTATGAGAGCATTTCTTCAAAGCACTGTTTGCTTAGGACACACTACAACACCAAGCTGCCACTTTATCTGTGCCTTAAAAAGCATGTTTTACATTTACTTCAGTGGTATGGAAAATCAGCTTGACCAGGTTTCTTCAGGTCCTGATGGAGTGCAGGCTTTGCAGAAACAGGGTGTGGATCTCAACATCTGTTTCATGCTGGGAGGAGTTATGATTTTAATTTTCTGCAGGGAGGCATGCAGGACCCAATGCTGATCTTCACAACAAACAAACAGACTGATATCAGCTTTGTATATTGGCTTGACCCTAGCTGGCATTCAGCCTGGCATCGAGCCCCATGACTTTTCTGAGCACATCAGCAGAGCAGCCAAATACCCAGCGCCTGGCCAGCACTGAGCCTCCCTGCCTAGGGCAAGCCGTGCAACTCAGCAGCAAAGCAGTGACACCAACGTTACCAAGTGAAAGAAGGGGGGAAAAAATAGCTGGTCACATCAATGTTTAAACCATTTCAGACAGAATATTTATAGATCCAGATTATGTATATATCATGTCTGAAAATAACTATAATTACTGTTTAATTCATGAATATTCTTTTGTTTACTTTATCATGTTTCCAAGGCCTTCTTCAACAGTTCATTTAGAGAATCTAATGAAATCTCTGGGTCTGTGTGTTGTTTTTAGTCTAGTATTTTTGTCTTTTGTTTATTACAAACAGAATTTGAACAAAGTCTGGCCTTCATTGTGGTTGCTGATATTTGCAGGTGAGGTCAAATGTAATAAAGACCACCTATGTGCATACTCTGTTTACATCAATTTGAAGTTTTGTAGTTAGCTGAACATCTTTTGCTGTGTAGTTGATCCACAATGACACTTTTAAAAAGATCTTAAAAATAAAATCAGTATTTCACGCCTAACAGTGTAAAAAGCGGTGATTGTTGAGAAACAAGACAATTATAATCTACAGAAACAAAGTAAGTTATTTATGTGACAGAATTCTCAATAATTTCTGTTGATATATCAATTATTAATATAATACATTAATGTATTTGTTATATTTCATTGGGAGTCGCTTTTTATATTTTCACTGATACATGCCATAAATTTGATTTACACATTTTTTATAGTTTGACTTTGACATAATAATTATGATTTACACTCAATATGTTACCCAGTATGTTTAGACAGCAATTGTGAACCTATTTTTACAAATTGATCTACATAATGTAAATACAATGGCGATATCTTTTCTTAGAAAAAAATCTGTACTTACTATATATGTATTTCTTTCTAGAAATTGAACTGATATTTTCTAAATCAACCTATTAACTGTGATTTATGACCATTTTTGGCAAATATGTTATGAAATATATTGTATTTAAATGTACCTTTA
>JASGAU010348724.1:0-16586 GCA_030220045.1 Australoheros facetus
ATATATATATATATATATATATATATATATGTGAACAGCCACAAAAAAAACTAACAGAGAAACCAGAAGAAAGTAATTTAATGGAATCTTTTTATTGTTTTATTGTTTTTATTATTCCTTTTTCCTTTATTCCTTAATTTTTGAAGTCTCACATCAACCACTGTAGAGTCATTACACTTTGGTATAAATTCATTGAAAATAATCCCATCTGTCCACTGACTGCCCACCAGGACCTCACAAGGATAATGCGTCATTGATCTGATTAAGTCATTGCCAGTTTACACAGCAAATTCCAAAGCAATGAAAGATATGAGCCTGACTCTATAATATTTAATCTCACTTTTCCAGTTGTCCAGTAGTAACACTGTGGCGAAACTGTGGATTGCTAAAGAAGCGTTGGACAGATCAAAAACCACAACAATTGTAAGACTAGAACAAGGGAGGCTGGTAAAGTAAACATAGCTGTGTGGTCAGGAGGAACCACACACCGAGGCCATGTGGGAAGTGAGGCTGGCTTGTTTAATGTGTGCGAGATTGTGGACAACATTGCGTGTACCGATTCACAGACAACCTCCATCAGCTCGTCATACATATCTGGCTCATACATGTCGAGGTTTCACAAGCATGTTTGTTAACAGATTCTTTGGAGCCTGTCACTTTGTCTAAATCAATGCAGTCGACTGCGTTACATAAAGGTGGACAGTAACAAAAAACACAAAACAAACAAACTCACGGTCTGTCTGTGCAGTCACTGAGGGATGTGAGTCTCACATGGAAAAGCATGACAGAATTTCTAAGAACCTGAATAATCAGCTTATATTGGAGCTAAGTAGGAACAGAGGGTGGTGGGCTTGTGTTTGCTTTCCATTTTCAGCTCTGGCACTAATTCAGGCCACCTTGAAGAATCTGAAAACCATTATCCAGGACAGTTGGTCAAAAGTGCAGACTGTATAGGATATCACAGAGCTGTGCCTCACAGAGAAACAGAGTGATGAGGCTGGAGGTGAGAGAGAGGAGAATGTTGGAGGGCAGTATCGTGGATGAGATCTCGTGCAAGAAGGGGAGGAATTGAGACTAATAGAAGATCAGCAAGCCTTCCTGCAAAGACATCTCAATTACAAGGAGCTTGCCGTGTCATTCGTGGAGACGTGTTTGGTTTCAGAGAAACAAAGGCATCCTCCCCAAGTGATGTAATTTAGAGCGGCTGTTTGTCCACCTCAAGTTGCCTTCACGGTTGTCTTAGACACCACCTTTCGCATGCAACAGAAGATTAGGTATAGACAGACATGTAGACAGGCCTTAGCCCCATTGTCTCTTCCGCACGCACCTACTCAACATGCATAAAGAAAGCTCGAGCACATAGTGACAGCATCAATCGCTCTCTCATGTAGCTCTGAGCAAGCTGCTGACTGATGCCTTTTAAAAGGAACTAGTCATAAATATAGGTCTGGTTTGCTCCATTTATGTGCATTATGATAATTGGTTTGGCTTTATAAAAGTGTGTCACTGAAACTTCATCAGCCAGCTTCATCACTTTGCTTTTTATCATTTAATATAACATGAAATTGATCACAGTTGTTGCAAATGATAATTATGATTTACCATAATTAATGATCTATATGGGGAACACACGTAACCTCAGAGAGATCCATTTTGAGAAAGTATCACTCCGGTGTTCCAATCATTTCACCTGATGGAAGCCCATCCCATTATGAGGCTAATTGATGATGATGATATAAAACATTTTATTTTATCACAACTATAAACTGTTGAGCTAAAGAAGCAAGTTTGCTGTGTCTGGATGGTTAGTGAAGCCAGTTGTCTGTGTCAGGCTGGGAGGTTAGATCAGCTGACTATTAACCTGGAGGATGCTGGTGTGAGTCTGTGTTCCAGCATCTCTTCTCTCAGCAAGAAATATAATAAATAAAAACCTGACCAAACGGACAGTTAAAAGATTACTCGCTGTCGCAGTAATGTAGCAGCTACAGGATGGTCTCCACAGGCTGAAGGCCAGCAGTCACAGCAGGAATGAAGACCTGCATGTTTATTCACCCTAAGAGTAACACAGGGCACAATTAATACACACACACACACACACACACTAGCAGGCTCCCTCAGAGGGACAAACTTTGAGGTTGTGCACTTAGTTAGACTGCAGTGCTAGGTTTTCTGGATTATTTTTTCTTTTAACTTAACAAAAACATTTTTTTGGGTGGGCACGGAGCCCATTTGGATGGGCTGAGCCCACCCCTGCTTGTAGTATCAGCATCTATTCAAATATAGTCTCCCCAAAGCTAGGATGGAAACTTGTGGAAACTGAGCTATTCCATGCAGGATTTGATTATAGTCTCAATTATATAGTGTACTCTGTGTGGGAAATCAACAAAAAAAGTATTCTGATTCTGAGTTTCAAAATATATATGTATATTTTTTCCACTGCTGCAGGCACTCCTATATCCATCAAGCCATTTTCCATAATCCCTCTTAGGGTTGTGAGGGGCCTGCAGTCTGTCCTTGCTGACACAGGTCACCAGTCCATCACAGAGAGACAGGCTACCACACACTTTCACATTCACACCTGTCTGCATGTCTTTGGACTGTGGGAAGGAATCCACAGGAAATTCTGCTTGTGAGGTGACAGAGTTAAACAAGGCACCACTGTGCCATCCTGCATCCTTGACCAGCCAAAGTATCCTTTCTTTAATCAGCACAACAGCATTTAGCTGTGCCAATATGATCAATCAGCCTTTAAGCATGATAAAAGTGCCATAGGTTTGAGTCATAGTGTGTATTAATCATGAAAAAAGTAAATCATATAGTTCAACACAGTTACTGGCAATTTTGTGTTGTCGCTTTGCGTTAGCACCAATATTAGATAATTTCCCAACATTTCCAATTACAGTGGGTTAAATTCTCGGAGTGCTTTGATACTATTCAAGTATTCTCAGAGGAAACAGAAACGAGCCCAGGTTGATTTTTAGAGGTAAATAACCCCTATAATAATGAGAGTAGGGCGATATCTTTTAAAATATTACATCATAAAATGACATCATCTTAAAGTAATCATCCCTTGATAGCAATCATGACAGATCCTCAGCAGTCTACCTCTGACTCTCACGCTAACACACTGATGTCATTTAAAGCCTCTTCTTCACAAAGGATTGTTGTTTTATAGACACTTTGACAATAACAGACTTTTATCAGGTTATGCTGCATATCAAAACAAACAAGCAATAAAACAGGGAAAACAAACTGATGTGCCACATAATTTAGGCCATATATAAGAAACTTTGCATAGCATTTGACAAGTGATGATCCCCCCTCTTCTCCTGTAAAAAAAAAAGAGCAGAGAAGTCTCCAATATGTTTTCTTTTTTTCTTCATAGCCTGACCACCTGCAACTTGCATGTGTCATGCTAGTGCCAGTTCAGACATAAAGTAAATGAAAGCCAGACCTACGCTTTGGGGTTGTAAGGGGGACGTGTAATGGGAAAGCAGCACACTCCCTCTGCACTGTACACAACAGTCATTAGGCAACCCATCTGCTCAACGCTTGCATGCTAAGCTGTAATTTTCAAGCTTTGGTGTGTGTGTCTCTGTTTCTCTGTGTGTGCGCATGTGTGCGTGAGAGGCCAGTGGTGGCAAGCTCGGAGCAGAAGATGCTTGTTCTTGTGTATCTGTTTTGTGTGTGTGTGTGTGTTTCTGCTATTATCTGGATGTCATCAAAACCACAGAAATCAGGGCCTGATAGCATCTTCCCCACCCCCTGCTTCTATCCCCAGCCAGAGTCACGAGAGCCGAGGGTCTCCTTTGACCACACACACACACACACACACACACACACACACACACACACACACACATACACACACACACACACACACACACACACACACTGAAACTGACACATAGGCACTGCATCATGCTTCCCCATTTTGTAAGTAAACATCTCCAGATTGGTGAAGTGGGATGGAATTCCCGCCTGTGTGGGAAACGTGCCCAGAACCATTTGTAAGCCCTCTTCTCTGCCGCCTCCTAACTCTTTACAGATTGTAAAACTCTGGATTTCTATATTAGGCTACACTGCCGAGGTTCTTGACCCCTCTTTCAGTAGGTCACTCAATGACAGTAAAAAACAAAACAAAACACAGTCACAGAAATGAAATATATTTATCTTCCTTGGGCTGAAGCCTTACAGGTTTGGCCACATGTATTCATTTCCATGATAGTTTGAAAGCAATAGCTTTGCTATAACCCATTGCTTCTGTTTAAATATGTGGTTAGCAGGCTTCAACCTAACATAGACAGTTTACATGCAGACAACTATGTGAATGATATCGATTTACTGTATTGTGCTATATATTATGCACAAGTAAACCCGTTTACTCTTGGGGGAAAGTTAAGTCTACAATCACAGGGAAGCATTGGCAGACGGCCAGAGTTTACGCTGGCCATGGCTAAACCTGAGCCATATGACCGATCTAAAACAGTAATACACTGTGATATGTATCATGGCATTCATTTTATTATACTTAGCACAAATCTTGTGCTCATAAACATGAAATATTTTGGCAACCGAGTCTGAGTTCGTAAAAATGTCTGCACGCAAAGTGTCATCTGATGCAGCACTGGCCCCAACATCCTAAACAGTACCTCCAGCCTAAGCCCCACACCCTCACCCTCAGTACACATTTCAGCTCCAGCCTTGCTCCAACTTCCTGCTTTTTCTCTGCTCTTCAGCTGTATGGTCAGCATGGCCTGACTCACACCACAGTAGAAGAAAAGTGCTGAATGCTGAACTACTATTTGTCCTTCTTATTTTCCACCTTACTGGATTGTCTAGATATTGTGAACCACACCATCATCTGTGGTAGTTTATACACACAGTGCCTGTACAGAAGCACAGGGGAACACAAACGAGGGTTTGATGTGGATTTGCTTGCTGTTAAATGCCTTCATTAACAGTAGTCCGCGATGACTGGTATTATTTCTGAGTAAACATTTGCATGATTCACTGCAGCAGCTCAAGTGTTGACAGCCATGTGTGTCACCTCTGCTGCTGGTTCTTATCTTGAGTGAGCAATGATATTATCAAGTCTGGGAAATGGAAGATCACAGTGGATCATCCATCTCTGGGGAGGTTGTGTAACAGGGCCGACACAATTTACATCAAAACAACAATGTACCAACTAACAAGTGGGCACTAACAGGCAGTAAGCTGTACACAAACATGGATACTGACTGTCCAAACAGAAATTCAGCTGGAACCTATGAATGCTCATCAATCCTGTCTGTGATAAATGCCATTTCCTCTTTCATAAATGCCTTTTGCAGAACTGTAATTTGCTGCCATTTAATCCTGAGGATGTTCAAACACTGATAAGATTAGGGCCCTGTTCCATGCAATGGAAAGTTACTATTTGTGAGTGATTGTGGAAAATCTCACTGCCTCCCCAGGAGTAGACCACCAGTCTCAGCTCACAATCTGAACGACTCGGTGGAGAAGTAAACAAAGCTGATCCTAATGGGTGGATGTGTGGGCTTTTATCTAATCCAGGAGATGCTAATAGACTTTCCTAGCAAACATAAGAGCCTGCTGGAGTGACAACAGGACAGACATGTGGGGCTGCAGTGGGCTCTGTGGCATGCACAAGGCTTACATTGGATCACCATATATCTGTGTTACTGCAAACAGCTGTAAGCTGCGGCTCTGTTTCAACTACATGTTTGTGATTTTAATTCTTTGTACGTTTAAGAACCATTTTTCAGCTCAGAAAGTTTTGCAATATACAGATTTGTGTACAAAATTATTCAAGAAACTAAATGGTGCAAAGAAAGTGTAGCTCTAGTACATTTTTACACATTTTCTGGTACTTCACATATAAGCAATTAGTTGTAATTTTTTTAATAATTCAACATTACAGATATTCAACTGCATGCTGAGAGACACTGGTTATAATCAATTTATTATTAATGTCCCTTTATCTTATTTATTTAGCATTCATCCCATAATTTGAAACAATTAACTGAAATACGACACATGCTGAATTACAAACAGGCGAGCACAATCAGAGCTGCATTCAAACTGACATTACAAAGCATTTCATTGGCAGGCTCAATCCACTGGGAAAGAATCACGACTAGACTCTGTAAGAGATGTTTTAATTAAAAAAAAACAGTTACTGTACCTACAGTTTCTTTAATGAAACAAGAAGGAGATGGCAAAAACAGGAAGTACGATCTCTACATTAAGAGAAGATAATGATACACAAAACGTAGACATGCTGAAAACTTTCAGAAATATCTACGATTTTCCTATATTTACAGCATGTGGAAGTTCAAGACATGTGCAAGCCTTTCAAGGGCAGAAGTTCTATCCAAGCAGAGATTTTGCCACTCAATTTTTGACACTTTTAAAAACACTTTAGCAGCTGTGATTCCTCTGTGCTTGGCTAACAGCTGAGTGCATAAATCTGCATACTCTGGCAGGTCAGCACTGTGATATCAGAAGGTAAGTTAACTGTTGTTAACTGTCTGTATAAACCGGTGTCTGGTCTGCCTAAGGGTTTAACACTATAACATGTTAATGAAAGCATCTAAAAGGTCATGCCTCTTCTACTGAATGTGGTCCTGTAGCTTTGGATGAATGTGAAGTTGGAAACCACCAATTCCATGACTTCAGGCTGGCATCTGAAATATGTCTAAATATACACAGCCTTCTGGTTTGATTTTCTAAATTTCTACAGGGATGAGTATGCCAGAAGAGAGGGAGAGGACATGAAGTAACACGGGCTGAGGAGGAGAAAGAAGAGGACAGAGGGAAGATGGGTAGTTCCATCCTGCATTCAGCATCCTGGATCTGACTAAAAAGCTGGACTGGCTTTTGAGTCACATCTGTTTTTGTTTTCTCTTGCAAACCAGAATAATAAAAACAGGGCAACTTTGAGCTGTTCGTCTGCCATCCCATTGTCAGGGGAAGTCACATCAGTGAACATGGGTGGGATATTCTCATGCTCGATCTGTGCTGCAGGGAAATCTTTAGCTGGCTGGACTCTGTGTGTGTGTTTGCATTTATGAAAAATAAACAGTAAACTCTTAGCAACTTCTTTTTTTTACAGAAGAGGATCAAGCCCATGGGGGGAAAAAAATATATTTTGGGGCCATGACTTTTTTTTTTCAGAATTCAGTCTTTTTTTCTCAGAGTTCTGATGGTTTTTTTTTCAGAATTCAGAATTTCATCTCAGAATTCTAATTTTAAACTTAGAATTTTAACTTTTTCTCATAATTCTGACTCTAATATCAGAATTCTTTTTTTCTCAGAACAATGAAAAAAGTCAGAATTCTGAAATTCAAAGAATTCTGAAAAACTCATGAGCAAAAACATTTTTTCTTTCAGTTGCCCTAACCATCTCCCATACCTTTCAGTCCTTGTAGTAGTAACATATCTTTACATATGTTCACGATGACATATCAAGTAATTTTTGATGCCAGATTAGACAGAAGTGACTGATCCATTATGTTTAAACAAGAGCTGGATGTGAACTCATCCTTAAAGGTTGCTGCACATGGCCAAGAGATAGTCTGTGAGATTTATTGCACACAAATAGAATTACATCTTTATTCTATTTATTGAATCAAAAAGCTAATTAAGGCCAATAGCAACAGTGATAAAGCCAAACTTTGATACACAGATGATCTCAGTCCAGATCAGTCCCATCAGGCTCATTTCTGCCTGACCTCACCCAACCGTGGGTGAGTTCAGGCCGAGTTCAAGATATCAAAAAAATTAAGGGACCATGAATGTTCCCTTTATTTTTTGATATCTTAACTAGCCTACTGTGTTGTGTCAGGATCCTACCTAAAACAGAATGAAAATGTTTAGTGGATAGGATTTTTGAAAATTTTGTAAATTTATAAACCACTCCCCAGACAACCCAACACATTCAAACCCACCCATCCCATATAAGCCACACGAGGCACATACATACCACGATATGTTAGCATGTGATGCATAAGGAGTGCATGTGGACTTGGCTGCAGTGAAGATTACAGCCCCTTGCATGTTGGATTTCATTTGAAATAACACCCCCACACGATGGAAGCTGTTGCATAAAATTGAGACACGCTTCTACATACCTTGTAAAAAATGAAAGCAGCTACAAAAAAAAAAAAGAAGTGAAAAACAAACGTGCTAGTCACGCATCTTGCTCAAGTTTAGAAATGAGAGCAGCTTTGATCGCCTAAGGGTAGGCTGTACAAGGTTAGGAACTGCATACTGTTGGGGTGTACTCTGTGCATTTGTGTTAGTATACAGTATGAGTAATGATCTACAGGAGAGTTGGCATCAGGACAACAAGGGCTTAAAGGCACCTTTATATACTTTTGCCTGAAGGTGTTTGGGCACTTTAAGGCAAAAGTATATAAAGAGGTAGCCTGCTGGGAGAGAGCGATACATATGCTTTTGCTGTCACATGCCATGATGGAGATATATTAAAGACTTTTATAATGTTTACTGAACTGTCATGTAGTTAAATTAACTCAGCCAAGGTTATTAGGCTCAGCATAAAACAGTTTTTGGCAACCAAAAATTAAATGGCTTATAAACCCTAGTGTATACATTGATGCCAAGGGAATCAACAATTAATCCTAAAGACTTATTGGAAAGAAGAAGGGGTGCTTGTGGGTGTTTATAAGGCTTAATACCACACTTTTGGATCGCTGAATAAGGTTAACAGATTTGCATGGAAAGGTTAAACATCATGATGAACTTGTGTTTATTACACCATCCGCCTGACTCAGTCAGATAAATAAAGTCTTTGGCACTACACTGGAGCCAGCGATATAGTAGGATGAACTCAGGCTAGGAGGATCTGCCCTTTCCTGCTATAACATCTCCTCACCACAGCTGGGTCGTGCATTCTTCAGACATTGTCACCGTTTTATGAGATTACTTACTCTGTGGCCGCAGCAGTGTATTTCAGACATGTGAAGATGTCTAATGCCATCTAATTTGAGCAAGTGGTGTGTGTTATGTGATGACAGATCGGGGCGTATCTTTTGTCTCAGACCCACAACTGTTCGGGAATTGTTGATTTGTGCAGGGAAGCACAGCTTATTTGTGAAACGTTTGTGTTGATGCTAACCTGGTACAATTAATGAAATGTTGACAGACAAAAGACACACGCACACACCGCTGATGCCAGAGTGATGCATTTCATGCATGCAATAAAGAGGTGTGCTCAGACTGTATTGCTTCACTAATGCTTCACTACTATTCTAATTGGTATGTACCGTACATACCAATTAGAATATTTTGGTTTCTATGTAAAATCCGTAGACAGCCACAGAATTTCCTTATATAAAAAATAAAATAACTGTCATGTATGATTGACAATGTGACTGGGAATAGTGCACATCTACTGCACATTAGTACACACATGTGCACATGGAGTATTAGTTTGGACATTTTTAATACTTTTAAATTTAAACTTTCTTTTCTCTGGTATTGGTGTTAGTGATTCATGTCTGGACATTGTAAATATGGCCAAACTGACTGTTTAGGATGATCGACTTTAGTTTTCACCCACACTCATCAGGTTTTTTTGTTTTTTTTTTTTAAATAAACTTATGACACATAACTTGATGACACACAAGATGATTGCGTAAATGTTTGAAACAGGAACAAAATCACTTCAGAAATAAAAATCTTTCACATGGTTCAATGTGGAATGACCCCTAGAGTGAGGCAGTGAGGCTAAAGAGGGAAGAGATGCTGCCAACGGGTTCTCTGTGTGGGAGCCAAGAGTGTTGAAGAGTCACGAAATCCAGTTGCCGTGACCCTGATTCACAGGGCTGACTGAAATCTAACACGCACAGCTGGAGTTCAGGGGATATTTACTAGTGGAAATTAACAAAGTGCATTTTAACATTGAAATGCTCAGCTGTTTAATGTAATTCAAATAATCTCCAAGTCAGTTAGCAACAATAAAGAACAATGCAAAGTAAGAAGCACTTTTACTTTCCATAGTAAAATTTGATTTGGTTTATAAAACGTCCTTCATCACTAGTTCTTATTATGCAGGAACTGACTCTGGTCCCATGCATTTATTAGTACCACTCATATATACATTTATTTGAGGTAAATTTAATTTATTCTATCTTCTGATCTACGACAATAATTCTGATGTTCTTAACTGATAATTTTGTACTGTATTAACTGAAGATAGCTCTGTGGGTTAAATTAATGTAGGTGCCTACAAAGTAGAGTATTTGCCTTTGAAAACAAAACAGCTCCATTACCGTGCAGTACTTGAGTGAATGCATGTCTCTGTCTCTGACAGTAAATCTAGCACAAGTCACATACATTGTAAATTGTTCCTCAGTCACGTCATGTCGTGATATCCAGAGGACTGGCAGCGGTAAAACCTCGTGCATCAGGCGTGATCCAACAGCGCCATCTATAGACGGAAGTCCACCCTGCGCCTAACCGCCCCGACTCACCACCTCACTGCTGCACGACACAGCGCAGGCCGGGCTGCTGTAGTCTGTCTCTGAATAACAACAAGGAGCACCAGCAAGATGTCTGACATGGAGGATGATTTTATGTGCGATGATGAAGAAGATTACGACCTGGTATTTAAAATAAAATGACTCTTCTTGTGTGAATATTCCATCCGTTTGTCCGCTCAGCGCTGACAGGACATGCTAGCTAATGTTAGCTTTGTAGTTAGCCTGCTGGCTAGCACCAAGCTGACAGCGAATGAATAAGGTTAGCTTCCTAGCTGGTTATCGATAGTTGTGTTTAGCTGAAATTGTTGCTGACTTATATTAATAGTAATACACATTAAACGCGTAGCTTAAGTTGCATTCAGTTGTCACTGAATTTGAATTGCAGTCACGAAAATCAAGTCAGCGGGCTAGCTAGCAAGCCCTGAGAATGGCTAACATTAGCTCATGGTTAATGTTAGAATATTTTGAGAGGCTGGCATGCTTAGCTTTGCGTTAACTAGCTGAGAGTTTGTGGTGAACATGCGTTTTATATGTTTGGAGTGGCTTTTACGATCAGAGGTTTTACATGCTTGTACGCTTAAACTTAGGAATACTCAGAGGACAGCAATTCAGAGCCAAATGTGGACTTGGAGAACCAGTACTATAACTCCAAAGCCTTGAAGGAGGATGATCCCAAAGCAGCTCTCAGCAGTTTCCAGAAGGTGGAGTCATACTTCATAAAAATAATATTTTATCTGCAGCTCTCTGTGTGTATCCGAGTTACTTAAAAAGCAGTTTACTGTTGTCTGTTGACTTTGCTGTATTCAGGTACTGGAACTAGAAGGAGAGAAAGGCGAATGGGGGTTCAAAGCACTTAAACAAATGATCAAAATCAACTTTAAGCTGGTATGGTTTGTAACACTTTTAATCTCTTTTCTTTTTACACTTATTCTACAAGATACAAATGATTGAGGCGCAGTTTTCTGTGTTTCTCAACCCTGTAGACCAACTTTCCAGAGATGATGAACAGGTACAAGCAGCTTCTCACATACATCAGAAGTGCTGTTACCAGGAACTACTCAGAGAAGTCCATCAACTCCATCCTGGACTACATCTCTACCTCCAAACAGGTGTGGATAAACAGTTAGACATGGATATGTGTTTGTTACTTGCAGTGTTCAGTGCTTTTAAATTTGTGCCTTTCTAAAGTGCACGTTTTCTGTCACAGATGGACTTGCTACAGGAATTCTATGAAACCACATTGGAAGCTTTGAAAGATGCAAAAAATGACCGACTGTGGTTTAAAACTAACACAAAGGTATATAAATGCTTTCTGCTGATTTCAGATAGTCTTAAATAATTCTCTAGTAAAATAGATGCTCAAAATAAAAAAATTTTATGCAGTTGGGGAAGTTGTACTTGGAGAGAGAAGAATATGGCAAACTACAAAAGATCCTTAGACAACTACACCAGTCCTGTCAGGTAAGGCATCCTGTTAATTTTTATTTTTGCAGAGTCTTGCAGATCTAATTAAATATAATATGGTTGCTCAGTTAGTTTAAGCCCAAGATAATCAGTAAAGAGCGTCAGTTTCAAAGAAGTCTTTTGTCACCACTTTTGTGATCGTGAAGCTGCTGGCATGTTAAAGGAATATGTATATTTGACAGCAATAATTGTCTAATAAATAGTTGTTGTTTCTTTTTTTCCCCTGTCAACTACAGACAGATGATGGAGAGGATGACCTAAAGAAAGGCACACAGCTGTTGGAGATCTATGCTCTGGAGATTCAAATGTACACAGCACAGAAAAACAACAAGAAATTGAAAGCCTTGTATGAGCAGTCGCTTCATATTAAATCTGCCATTCCTCACCCGCTCATAATGGGAGTTATCAGAGGTATGAAGGTGTAGCTCATTGAACAGTTACATAGCTTAATGTCTGATATGTATTGTCAAAGCTTTTTCCTGCATAACCTGTGCTTGTTTGGTCCTGGCCAGAGTGTGGTGGGAAGATGCATCTGAGAGAGGGTGAGTTTGAGAAAGCTCACACAGACTTCTTTGAGGCCTTTAAAAACTACGATGAGTCTGGAAGTCCACGAAGGACAACATGCCTGAAGTACCTGGTCTTAGCAAATATGCTGATGAAGTCAGGAATTAACCCCTTTGATTCTCAAGAGGTGGGGACTGGTTGTTTTATAAGTTTGTGCTTTTTTATGTTTTGTTTTTTGGGGAGTGTTTCAAAAATATCCAGTCAATATAATTTACTCGGTGGACCTCATTCACTAATTTGAGTGCAGAAATATTTTTACCCTGCAAAACAAGTGCGCATGCAGCATTACTGAGGGATTCATGAAATGTGCACACCTGACAGTTTTGTTCTTAGTGAATGAGAATCATTTGTTTGCATGCATGATCTGAGGCAGTGCTGAATTCGTTTATAGCGCGTGAACAAATTCATGTATGAAAATACTGATGAATCACATATTTGTGCGTGAAACGTTCGCATTAGTTAGTGAATAAGGTCCAGTGTGTTTTATGCTTAAGCACCAAATATGTTCAACAGCTATAACTTCTAATAAGTATTTTTTGTTTGTTTGTTTTAAAGGCCAAACCATACAAAAATGACCCTGAGATTCTAGCAATGACAAACTTAGTAAGGTAAGCATGCCTTCACACAAGAATGTAAGAACATTTTATTCACTGACTTATGATCACAGATGTACTTAAGAGCACAAGTGGTTACACATCCCAAATAATGTAACTGTTGTTTAACCCAACAGCTTAATCAATTTGTAAGTGACAGTAAATGGAAATGTACCTAAATGTTTTCCTCACATCATTTGAGTAAATATTGTCATGGTAAAAAATAAAATAAATTACACCCACTTTGAATTCTAAGGTTTTACATATTAGGATGTAATCAAAAATAATCTATTCCTTAGCAGGTCTTGAAATGAGATAAATACAACCTCAGATGAACTATGAAACATGACATGTTACAGCATATCATTATATATTTCACAAAAACTAAGCCAAAGTGCAGAAGCAGAGTGTGGAAAAAAAGTGTACGCAATGATATCATAGGTTGTAGAAATTCTTTTAACAGGAATAACTTGAAATAATCATTTTCTGTGTCTCTTTATCTCTCACATCATTGAGAATGAGTTTCGGCTCACTCTTTTTTTTATATCGCTGCTTCACTTCATTGAGGTTTGCGGGCATTTGTTTGTGCACAGCGCTCTTAAGGTCCTGCAACAGCATTTCAGCTGGATTGACGTCTGGACTTTAGGTCATTGCAACACCTTGATTCTTTTCTGTTGTAGGTTTGCTTCTGTGGTTGGGATCATTCTCCTGTTGCATGACCTAATTTGGGTCAGGTTCAACTTTAAGACAGATTGCTTCACATTTGACTCGAGTACTTTGTTAAACAGGAATTTATGGTTGACTCAATGACTACAAGGTGTCCAGGTCCTGTAGCTGCAAAGCATACCCAAATCATCACCCCTCCACCACCGTGCTTGACAGCTGGTATGAAGTGTTTGTGGTCCAAATGCATTGCTGTGTGTTATGGCCAAACATCTCCACCCTGGTCCAAATGACAGTGTTCCACAAGTATTGTGGTTTGCTCAGATTTTAATTTTGCAAACCTAAGTTGTGCTGCCATGCTCTTTTTGGAGAAAAGAGGCTTTCTCCTGCAACCCTCCCAAACAACCCATACTTTTTCAGTCTTTTTCTAATTGTACTGTCATGAACTTTAACATTGAATAGAATAGAAAGCTTTTATTGTCATCAAACACGGAGTATGATGAAAATGTAGCAGCTGCCACAGTTCAGTGCCTTTCTTTATAACACTTAAACAAGAACATAACATGCTAACTGAGGCCAATAGAATCTGAGATGTAGCTCTTTGGTATTATTTATTTTTTGCCTTTTTGGCCACAGCGGCTTTTATTTATGACAGTGGAGAGAGACAGGAAATGGGGGAAAGATACAGGGGAAGACACACGGGCAAATTGACGACTGGCCGGGACACGAACCCGCGCCGCAACGCGGCATGTGTATGTGGTCGCCGGCTTCCCCACTAAGCCACCCAGGCGCCCCAGCTCTTCAGTATTTTTTGCAATTTCTCTGAGCAGTACACAGTCTGACCTTTGGGTGAATTTGCTGGGACATTAACGCTTGGGAAGACTGGCAGCTGTCTTGAATTTTTTTCCACTTGTGAATAATCTTTCTCACTGTAGAATGATGGACTTCAGATTGTTTGGAAATGACCTTATAACCCTTCCTAGATTGATGGGCAGCAGCAGTGGCTTGTTTAAGATCATTGCCTGGCATTGTGTTAACACACCTGAATGCTCCAAACCAGCAAACTTATCCACTTCTTCTGCATTTTGTTTTTTGTTAAATAAATAATGAGGTATTGTAATATGTAATGGTTTGTAGTTCATCTGGGGTTGTATTTACCTAGATTTAAGACCTGCTAAGGATCAGATTATTTTTATTATGTCTTAAAGCGACAACCACACAGGTTCTCTATGATCTTTGTGTGGTTGTCACTTGCACATTGTTTCCAGCTCCATCACTAAACAGTCATTACATAACTGTAAGGACAGAACAAGCTTTAAAAGAAACGAAAATAGTTTTCACCGGCTACAGTTGTCATCGGTCCCAGACAATGATTTATAAAAATAACCTTTCAGGAATCCCGCGTTCTATTCAGGTTCACCTAGCATATGTATCAGCGTGCCGGCAGCACACTGGGCATGATGCACTTCCTTGTGCTCTGCAGTCTAGATTTTAATAGCACAAAATGTCTGAGGAAAGTGTTGCTATTTCAAGGCAATACTATGATGGTTGTTGTTTTGTTTTTTTTGGTTTGTTTGTTTGTTTTTAAATGCAATGTATTCATGGGTTTGGGTTACTATTTCAGGCTGTGCACTTGTGTACTAGTTATAACTGTTTTTTAATAGCATACACAGTGATATATTAACACCATTAATGGTAGTAGTATCATTCATAGCAGCTGCCAAAACAGTGGGTATTTTTATAAATTATCAAACCTATCTTTTGTTTTCTTGAAGCCTTTTCTGGTCTTCTGCTTCCTTGTTTAGACGGTTTAGCCTGCACGGTTGCATAAATAACAGGCACCATCTCAGATTGCTAGTGTTCCATGCTTAAGTTTAAGACTGTCATTAGATAAACAAGAAACTCAGAATGCACACCCAAAACTGCAATAAGAATAGTGTTTACAGAAAAGTGTAACGTTTTGGAATGTGTTCGACGGCCTTCAGGATGAGAGTCTTTGTGGGGGTCATCGGGGACACAATGTATACAGTAAAACAACAGTGACTGTTTTCCCTTTCAGCGCCTACCAGAACAATGACATCACTGAATTTGAGAAAATCCTGAAAACAAATCACAGTAACATAATGGATGACCCCTTCATTAGAGAGCACATAGAGGGTGAGTGGTGAACGGGACTTCAGTCCACATGCTCGGCGAATAAGTTTGAAAAGTGTATCTAATTATGTGATGTTGTGTTTCAGAGCTCCTGCGCAACATTAGAACTCAAGTACTTATTAAACTCATCAAACCGTACACAAGAATACACATCCCTTTCATATCGAAGGTAAGACTGCAAGTGATAAAATTGTCATATACATTTACTTCATCTGTCATCTTTGTGAGGTTTATTTGAAATTATTTACACTTTGAATGGGCTCTACTGAAAGCCATTTACTTGTATACAATAAGAAAAGGGTAAATATTGAAACAAAGATGATGTTACACTTTTTAGGTGAAGGTATCAAAGCAGAATCTCACGTTGAAAGATTTTATCTGGCTTTGCAGGACAAGCAGTTTAATTGTATGGGGATTAGGGATGCGCCGATCCGATATTCAGTATCGGTATCGGGTCCGATACTGGCCTAAATTACTGGATCGGATATCGGAAAGAAATAAAAAATGCAATCCGATCCGACCCACATTAGCTGCATTACGGTTTTCGGTCGTCTTCTTCTTCTTGTGGGTCTGCGGTTGAACAAACCAGCTTAGAGCTGCATTACCGCCATCTACTGGAATGGAGTGGATCGGGAGTTAG